>CABHPH010113579.1:0-27342 GCA_902168325.1 Peromyscus nudipes
AAAAAAAAAAAAACAAAAAAAACCCTGAGACAAAATGTAGATGAAGAGAAACAGGTTAAATTAAGTTATAAGAGCTAGTGGGACAAGTATAAGATAAGGCTGAGCATTCATAACTCTCTCTGTCATGATTTGGGAGCTGGTTGGTAGCCCAAAAGAAAGCCTGCTACCTACCTACCTACCTACCTACATACATACATATATTTCTGAATTCTTATATCATTTAATTCTCAGAGCTTCTCACATAACACTTGACCACTCTCTGTAGTCTTCCATGAATGAGAATGATCACTGGATTATACGTTCTTTGAAAGTAAATTATAAATTTGTGGTGTGAACACTGTTCTCTCCCAATTTCCAGCAATGCTAGGCACAAATAAAATGTTTCTGTGCATTTATTGTAGCACCATGGTTTATATTACCTCCCATTCTGGAGCTGTAGTTATTGGTTGTTACTGTTTGCTTGATATGTTGATTTGGGTAGAAATGTAAGTTTAAAGTCTATGCTGGCCTCCCCCTCGTTTTGACTTCTCTAAAGTCCTAGAAGCAATTAAACAGACTGCTAACAGTACCAGATCTCCAGATCCACTGCTACCAGCTCACTCATTTTCCATGCTAATGCAAATTCAGAAGCAAGTGTGGCTGCTACGAGCCTAAGCGGTTTGGCTGACTTTTAGCACATTTCCTACACTGTGAGCATGAGATATAGGTTCTAAGACTTAATGGAGTTAAAATATAGAAAGCTAACAACTCCTGATATACATGGGAAGCTCTGTTTTAGAATATTATTTTAAGATGTGTTACATTTGTTTATGCTGTGGACTATTTGTTTAATGATGACAAGATGTGTTGCATTCTTTTATGTTGTATTTGTTTAACTCTGTGAAGCTGTGTTACTTTGCCTCTCTAAAACACCTGACTGGTCTAATAAAGAGCTGAATGGCCAATAGCAAGGCAGGAGAAAGGGTAGGCGGGGCTGGCAGGCAGAGAGGATAAAGAGGAGGAGAAATATGGGAGGAGCAAGATAGAGAAAAGAAGGGGCCAGCTACCCAGTCAGAATCGGAATAAGAAGGAACGAAAAGATATACAGAAGTAGAGAAAGGTAAAAGCCCAAAGGTAAAAGGTTGACGGGATAATTTAAGTTAAGGAAACCTGGCTAGAAATAAGCCAAGCTAAGGCCAGGCATTCATAAGAAATAATAAACCTCCATGTGATTTATTTGGGAGCTGGGTGGTGGGCCCCTCAAAGAGCCAAAAGAGTAAAACAAATAACCAACAACAAAGCTTTTTACAATGGCATTTCATACCCCCTGTCCTGGTTCAATCTGCCCCTTTGTTTAGGGTAGACTATTTTAACAAATACATTCATAAATGAATTATGCTACACTTATGTACATTAAAACATTGCTGACTCATTTGGCAGTCTTTAGAGGGTTAACAAATTAGAGAACTCGCCTCCATTCATCTTCAGCTTTGATGTGGTGGAGACACTGTTGTTTTTGAAGAATGCTTCCCAGTTCACTCAGGGTGTCTCCATTTAGTGTGCCCAGGACTAAAATAGTGGGGAGAAATGCTTTGGCTTCTTTTTATGGGCCAGGGATGAATCTCCAAAAGTCACATTAAAGGTATCTACTACCTAGGAGGGGAGAGAGGTTTAACCCACGAATCATGGAGAAATGACCTATATTTCACCATCACAATAATGTACATGCTTCAGGATATCTAAGCCACAGTGGTACCGGGAGGAACCAAGAAGAGTGTAACAGTACAAACCTATGAATGCCTTATCCCAAATAGTAGTTCATCCTGGAGGCAACGGCTGCTGACATTGTGGCCTCCAAGTTCCTTTCAGCTAAGATTAAAGGGGCTGCAAAAACTGTCACTGGAAAATCAACTGTCACAAAGGAGCTCCATAATGACAGAAGAGAGTGAGCTTTTAAATGATATGTTTTCTAGTAGACAATAATAACGGTTTCATTATGACATTTTCACACCTGTGATTGAACTTTGCTCACATTTGTTCCCCATTGCTCTCCCTCACCACACGCTGACCCTTTCCAAGCAGGGCTTTTAAATGCTCCGCCTTTTCAGATTTGGGTGCCCAGTCCATCTTACTTTGATAATGTTTTATTCATTCCCTATTTATAAATTCACACATGTAACTGTCCTCCCCTGTCGGAAAGACTATGCAGGGTGATTGGTTATAAGGAAGAGGACTCAAGTTTTGAAATGGGAGGGAAGGAGCGTGTGTCGGCTGACCTTCCGTCACTGTCCTAAAATGCCCGAGAAGATCGGTAATAGGAAGGGCTTATTTTGGCCAAGAGTTTTAGAAGTGTTGGTCTATATTGTTTGTCCCCATTGCTTTGAGCCTGTAGTGAGGCAGGGTGCCATCCATATAAGAGGGCACAGAGGAGGCAGATTGTCCACCTCTCTGCAGACAGAAGCAAAGAGAAGCAGAAAGGGACTGGGGCCCAATATCCTCTTTGAAGACACTCCTCAATGACCTTTCTCACACTGGGTCCCATGTCCTAACTTCCACCACAGGTTAGTGACTAAGCTGTTTCCACATGGACATTTGGGGGACACTCTAGACTCAAACCATAGCAAGAGTGTCTCACTTGACACACAGATGAACTTCACCAATCCCAGACATTCCTTAACGCAGTCAAGTTAACAACCAACACCAACCATTACTCCAGCTTGGGACTTGATTCTGAGTGGGAGTTTTGTGAATCATCTTTTGGGGAGTGAACTGTCTGATTTCTATGAAGTCATTGGTCCTGGAGAACCCCACCTCTTCCCTACACTATTTTGTTAGGTTGCAGCAGTGACTGACTTCTTTGTCCACTGTATTATGTTGTTTTAATTTTTACATGTCAGAAACATGAACTCCTTAAAAAAGCAGCTGTAGGTAGTTTTCTCCTTTCATGATTTCTATTTTTTCCAGTAATGCTTACTGCTACCCTCTGCAGAGGGTGATGTGTATTATTTCCATCTATTAGGAAGCTACAATCTGGCAGAGACCTTGTGTTACCATTGGTGAATTTTTTGACATGAACACAAGTAAAAATTTTAATAAAATATTCCTTGAAGAAAAATAAAAAATTAAATTTAATGATGATGCATTTATTCTTGAAAAATTCAAAGAATGTATGTTAAGTGCTATTGCCCCCAAATACATATATGAGTTAATGAACTTGCTAACTTTATATTTAACTATTATGCGTATATACTTCAAAACATCATGATGTACATGACATACATACTTTGCAACAAATTCTTTTTAAAAAATGTAAGCATCATGTTTTGTCTTTTTAACTTTGCTTTGAAGATTGATTTATTTTTATTTTATGTGTGTGGGTGTTTTGTTTACATGTGTATCTGTGGTGGCATTGTGTTCCCCAAAATATTGTGCACCCTAATAAACTTATCTGGGGTCAGAGACAGAACAGCCACTAGATACAAAGGCTAGAAAATGGTGGCATTCACACCTTTAATCCTAGCATTCCAGAGGTAGAAATCCCTCTGGATCTCTGTGAGTTCAAGGCCACATTGGAAACAGCCAGGCATGGTGACACACACTTTTAATCCCAAGAAGTGAGCCTTTAATCCCAGGGAGTGATGGCAGAAAGCAGAAAGGTGTATAAAGGTGTGAGGACCAAAAACTAGAAGCATTTGGCTGGTTAAGATTTCAGGCTTCTAGCAGCACAGTTCAGTTGAGATTCATTTGGATAAGGACTCAGACTTCCGGTCTGAGGAATCAGGATCAGCTGAGGCGAGGTGAGGTAGCTGTGGCTTGTTCTGCTTCTCTGATCTTCCAGTGTTCACCCCAATAACTGGCCTCAGGTTTGATTTTATTAATAAGAACTTTTGAGATTCATGCAACATGTATCTGTATAGCATATGCATGCCTGGTGTTCAAGCAGTCCAGAAGGGGGCATCAGATTCCCTGGAACTGGAGTTCCTGATGGTTGTGAGCTCCATGTGGGTACCAGGAATTCAAACCAAGTCCTCTGAAAGAGCAGTCACTGCTGAGCCAACTCTTCAGCCCCATGTAACATGTTCTTAATTGTGAAACAGGAATAAGAAAATTATATACATTATTTCTTTCTCATTTGCAACATTGCAGTGAAATACCCATTGTTATTCCCTCCGTTTTTAATTAGTGAGGACATCTGAGATGTTGTGCTCATCTTTATGAGGTCAAACAGCATTAGTGAAAGGGTTTGAACTCAATTTTAATTTGAAACCCCAAGAATTTAATCATTATGGCAGGTTATTTCCCCTTGGGGTTTGTTATACCTTCAAATCACGTCACTTGGTCTTACCTGTTACTAAAAGGATAAAGTAGGAAGCATGGCTATTTGATCCCAGAGACATCACTGAATGGCTTTTTGAGTTCCTATCTGCACATTTCATAGAATTTTTGGGGAAAATTAAACCTGCCTCAGACACACCATCACATCCTAGCATTTCTGGCAGTCCATGTGTGCCACCTACACCTTACCTGGAAGTCAGGGCTCACATTTCATCACCAAAATGTGATAACCACAACCATGTTTATCTTTTAGAACTGACCTTGCAGACTGCCCCTTCTAAGAGTCTTTTCTATGTCTTAAAACCCCATATTTGTGTTTTGTTAACATTTTGTGCATATAGCCAAGTGAAAAAATACACAAGTCAAAGGGTATTATGATAATTCACTGGGTTTAGGATCATTTTACAAAAAATGATTTCTCAGCCTCATTTTATAGACCTTGAAAAGATTGAAGATAATGATCTTCCTGGTACTTAGGTTTTATATATATAAGATATATATGTATATATATAATACATATACATATATCTTCTCTTTGTATACTAATTGGAATTCATGTTTATGTTTGACCATTAAAATTTTTTTAATGTATGATTTACTTTTATTTTTTAAGGAAATTTAAATTTTCTGTGGTAGCTGCTCTTCCGAGTTGGCTGACGTCAGTTCGGTATACTGACAAGCGATTATTTTCTCTTATCCAGTTCTTGTAGTTGATGGTTTCCGTGAAGTCATCTTTCTGAAAGGAGAACTAGGTATTCTCTCTTTTAAAAGCAATCATACTCATGGCTGAGTTTTGACAATGGCTTATGCTCTCTATAGAACTACAATTATGTGGCCAACTCAAGTTTCCCATGTTTAAGTAGAGTGGCTATAAATTTGGACTATTTAAAATAATGTTAATATGTACTGTTTTGTGGTTAAAATGGGCAGCAAAGATGCTGGAGATCAGCTTATAGGACTCCTGTACTCTTTAGATTTCTACTTTTCTAAGGTGTCTTTTAAATTTCAAATTCAAGACCACTTAGCTGACTTGTGAATCGATCCTTCTCATTACCAGGCATGCTGACAGAATCACGGGAGTGAACTATGATAACCCAGCATGCTGTGTGCTGCATGCTGATAAGCATCCAAGAGGAAGGAGGAGCAAGGGAGATCAAAACGACTTTGACAGAAACCTCCAGCAGGGCAAATGAGGATGGCACAGTCTATCAGTTTTCTGGATAAATGTGTACAGCTTTCAGTGATTTATTGAAAATTATACACCCTGCATCTAAGAATGCAAACAGTTTTTTTTAACACTTCAAAGGTAAAAAAGGATTTTATAGGTCCCACATAAGTGGAAAGGAATACTAAATAACTTAATTAGAATTTAATCTACATTTATATTGAAACTTGAAAACATAATTCTACCCTATAATGACACAAGTCCTTGTTCATATATATATATATATATATATATATATATATATATACATATATATGGAAAACAACTAGGCAGTAAATATTTTGGTTGTGGGCCATATACAGTTGTATTGAAACTACTCAATTCTGCTGATGTAAAGCAGTCATAAACAATATATAAACACATGGATACTGAAATTTTATTATATGAGTTTTATAGGACAAAATAATGTTTTTCAACCATTGTTCTGTGCCAGATTGGACTTATGGACTAATTCTAAATTTAGTAAGTACAAAAGAATGTCTCTCACTTTTTTATATCTATCATTCTTTTAACAGCTTTGCCATTTTCACCCTCATTTACACTTGGATTTTAGCTATTGTCTTTGTTTCTTCTCTTCAGTTTTTAAATGTATTAAAAACAGACTAATCATCACACCAGGTGAACAGATTCGTGAACCAGAGAGAGAATTTCAAATAAGCAAAGAAAACCTCAGACAAGGGAGACTGTGGCAGACACTCCAGGCTGGCTCACTCAGTACTGTTTCCAACCAGAATTTGCATTGCCTTAGTGTTCTAAGATAAGAAAGCCAAGAACTGGTCTGCAGTAAAGACATGGAGCTGGAGTTGGGTACATGACACAGTCATTGCTAATGAGGTGGGGAAAACAGAAGTCTGCTGGGGACTTCTGAGAAGACTGCTTGCCTAACAGAGATAGTCCCTCTGCCTCGCTCCTCCCCTCTGCCGTTACTTCTTGATTTCTATTACAAGATGCAGGGGGCGGGGGGGGGGGGGGGCGGCGGGGAGCAGTCACCATCTCACTACCACTAGGAGAAAGCAGTAGGGGAAGAGGCCTTTGCTACATCAGTTTGCACTATTTCATCTTCCATTTTATTTTATGTGTAAGGGTCTTTTGCCTGCATGTATTTCTGTGCACTACATTTGTGAAGTGGCCAAGGAGGCCAGACAAAGGTGTTGGATCTCCTGGGACTGGAGTTACAGGTGGTTGTGGCTACCATGAGGTCCTGGGAACCACGTAGGTGCTGGGAATCAAACCTTGGTCCTCTGGAAAAGCAACCAGTGCTCTTTAGTGCTGAGCCATATCTCCAGCCCTACTTTGAACTCTTGAGTCAATGCTGAAAAATACCCTCAAATTTTTTACTGTTAGTGAAAAATAAACAAGGTAATTTGTGCAAGCCACAGTATAAATAGATTTTCTGTTACAGGATAAGTAATTCCTAACTGATTCAAATAGGAAATTGGCTTTTTACAGCAGAAAAATACATTTGCATAAATTCTACTGGAAATAGCATGAAAAGCATGAATGTCTTCAATAAAGAACTCAGTAGAGGGGTTAAGTAGCTGAGTGGAAACAATGGAAGATAAATTACCAAATTGGATCATCAAACCTTTCCAAGAAGGTATCAGGAAGGTGAGAAATATGTGAACATAACACAAAACTAAGAGCTCTGGAAAACAGGGGTGGTTTGGTAGCATTAATATCAGAATAAGAGGCATTTCTAGTGGTGCTTCTGTCCTAGTGTTAAGGAAAGATAGTCACACAATTAAGCAAAAAGGTTCCATGCAGTGTAAAACAGAGTCATTAAACAAAGTCTTAGGTTGGGGCCCAGTGTTGGGGTTCAGCCCCGATCTATCAAAGGGTCCCTTGAAGAGGGGAGGGGAGGAACTGGGAAATGCTAGATAGGAAATATAGATGGAGAGAAAAAATAGAGACACAGGATAGGTTTGGGAAGGCCCTGGGTCAATACCCGGCAACCTTGAGTTTATTTCTAATGAGCCTTTTATACACTAGCAAGAGGAGAGGCAAAAGACCTCCCCCTTTTAAGATCAAAGCACAAAGTACAACCAAGTGTAGACCCTTCAAAACACCTGGTAACCACGCCCCACCACAAAGCATTTTGTATTTAGGCCTTGATGAGACACTTAGTAATCATACTTTTGCACCCTATTATGCAGCCTTGGAGAGCAACATAAACTCTGACAAGTTAGAATCTTTATGGGCTCCCACAGTCTTACGCATGTACATACTTTGGTGAGAAAATAAAAGATTCAAGCCTAAGGAAAATTCAAACAGCTTTCAGAGACTAAACATACATTTTCTGACTCTAACAAGAGCTGTACTGTTACTAGACTGTTCAGTGCCAAAGTTGGGTAACAGAACACTGCTTTTATTTTATTTTTGGTAGTGAAGATTGAGCTTAGGGCCTCACATACTCAAAGCATGCATTATATACCACTGTCATATATAAGCACATATTACATGTCACTAAGAGTATTCTTTCGGGGTGTGGAATAAAAAGGTATATGAGTCTAGACTTTCCCTCCAGTGGGTTATTATTTGATGTATACAATGCTAATAAAGTTTACAATAAAATGATTTTTAAAAATATATGATAGGGCAAATATTAGAAAATATTGACAATGAGGCAAAATTAACCTACCTATATTTTTGTAAATGTTTTATTGGGACCCACTTCTGCTCATTTATTTACATATTGTCTGCCAGTGGCCATGGAAGAGGGGCAGCAGGTGGCACTTGAATTCAGGAGTTCGGGCCACCTTGTAGGAAGTGTTGGAGAAGGCTGAGACATGGCATTTTATATGCTTCCAAGACATGATACCTGAGCTGCTAAGAGAGTAGTCAGTGTGGACACATAGTTAAGTTAGGGCCCTACCTGCCCCATCCCTGAGAAACACACTAGGCTATTTAAAAATGAAATTTTCTCGAGATAGGTTTTTCTGTAACTCATGTAACTTTTCTCCATGAAGAGAAAAGCCACGCGGTCCTTCCTTGGGGATAGTGTTCAGTACTGCTCCCTGAGGGAGCAGGACGGTACCTTGGTTAAATATTGCTGAGGCTGGACTGAGGAGATGTCTCAGTGGGTGAGGTGCCTGTTATGCATTGAGAGGATCCGGTTCTACAGAAAAACCAGGTGCCGTAGTGTCTGTGAGTTCAGTCTCTGTAACCTCTTTATTGTTGTGAAGAGACACCATGACCAGAGCAACTTATAAAAGAAACAGGGAGGCTTACAGTTTCAGAGGGTGAGTCCAGGATCATCACGGTGGGGAGCATGGCAGCAGGCAGACAGGCTGAACACTGGAGCAGTAGCTCAGAGTTTACACCCCGATGCACACACAGGAAGAAGAGAGAGGGCTAATTGGGAATGGTGTGGACTTTTGAAACCTCAGAGCCCACCACCAGTGACAGCTCCCCCCCAATATGGACACATTTCCTAATCCATTCCAACAGTTCAACCAACTGGAGACCCAGTATTCAAATATTTGGCCTATAGGGGGCCACTCTCTTTCAAACCACTACATTCTACTCCCCAGCCCCCCATAGGCTCACATATTAGAATACTTGGTCCCCAGTTGGTGGAATTGTTTGGGAATGATTAGGAGGTGTGGCATTATTGGAGGAGATGTCACTGGAGGCTGGCTTTGAGGCTTCAAAAGCCCACAATGACTCTTAGCTCCCTCTGTACCTTGTGGTTGTGTCTCAAGACATGAGTTCTCAGCTACCGCTTCTGTGACACACCTGCCTACCTGCTGCCATGTTCCTCACCATGATGATCATGAACTCATCCTCTAAGACTGTAAGCCCAATAAACTGTCCTATAAATTGCCTTGGTCATGGTGTCTCTTCATAGCAATAGAAAAGTAACCGAGACAACTATTTATACTTGGTATACACATTGGTGAACAATAAGAGGTGTCTCAAGCAAGGTGGAAAATGAGGATTGATAACCCCCCTCTCTCTCTTGCGCTCTCTCTCTCTCTCTCTCTCTCTCTCTCTCTCTCTCTCACACACACACACACACACACACAGAGATACTATTTTATATTGCTAAGACTCATTGAAAAGGGACAGATTTAAGTCTTGCATGTTGATCTGGCATTCAGTTGATGACAAACAGCTATAATATTTTCTATTGCTAAATTTCTAATTTCTTAAGATAAATTTTAACTATTACATTATGGTAGGACTGATTGTTTGGTTTTTCCACATATCATATGCAAACCCTAGACTCCAATGTGATGTTATTAAGAGGTAAGAACATTGAGGGGCAACTGGCTCAGAAGCACCATGAATGCAATTAGTACCCTTATAAAATAGATACCAGAAAGTGCCCTGTCCCTACTGCCATGTGAAGGTGTGAGATGGCAACTGTCCATGAACAGAGTGTAGCTCATCCCTAACAGTGTGTCCACCAGGATTTAAATATTTGGATTTCTCAGGTTCTAGAGTTGTGAAAATGGTGTTCTGTCCAAACCTTTTGCCATAACAGCTCATTCTAATAAACAACACTGACATTTGATTTGTGTGGGTCTTATACCTCTCATTCTTTCTATGTCTTTACAGATACATATTGTTTATTTCACATTTGAATGAAAAAATATGGAGACCTTATTACATGCCAGGTATTTTGATTAGTGTAACAGTTAATTTGCTCTTCAGGATGAAGTTGTTCTTTCCACAGTGTTAACAGTTTACTAGAGGAGATTGGAAAGTACACACACAAGCAAAACTACAATATAATATGCATTTGTTTGGGGGCCCGTGAAATGTCACTTGACTCAGTTTTGGAAATAAAAGAATACCTATAGAAAGTAATGTTTGTATTTGAGATCTGAAACATGTAAAACTAGTCTTGTGAAGGCCAGTGGGCGAGGAGCAGGGGATGTAGAGGTGTAGTCAAGGCAGGTAAAATGTACACTAAAGGCTCAGGCTATGAAAATTGTTGTGTCGCAAGAGGTGTTAGAAGTTCATTATGTTTACAACTAGAGTACCGAGTCGAAGACAGGAAAGACAGTGATTAGATTTTTAGGACTACTCCATAATCCATGACAAGGAGTTTGCATTTCAAGCAAAGCCTTGGATGCCAGTGGAGTGTTTAACTGGGAATACATGCTCTGATTTCCACTCTTAGGCCTCCATGGGAAAGATTTCAATGGTGGAAACTGGAAAGGAAAAAATTAGAGCCAGGAGATAAGTTGGGAAGCTTTTCAATAAACCAAGTAAGAAGTGGTGTTGGCTCCAACTGCAGAAGCAGCTGACAGTGTTGAGCTATTTGGCTATTGGCAGGAGTTGGAGTAAGTGACCGATTAGACAGAGAGAGTTCAAGCCCATGAACCCTTCACAGTTTAAATCAGTGGTGGATCGTGATAGTTCCACAGGAGAATCAAAGGGAGATTGTGCTGTCTAAGATTTTAAAAGCGAAATTGTCTACTTGCTATTGTTCTTCCATCAGCTTCTCGTGGACTCTCATGCTTTTTTCCTCCATGATTCACAGTTTGGTTTACATATTAAGACTTCTTACCATTATCACACTTACTTAATTTCTCCTCTGACGGATTTTGTTTTCATTCTCATGTTTTGGAGCTCACCATTTAAGTGTGACATAACCAGAGTCATCTCAAAATAACAGCAGCTGTGATTACCTCCACAAGACCTCTCAAGACTGGGATCAGTTAAAGATCCTTATGGAATTCTTGAGATAGTCGACCAGGGCCTCATAAGGGGCATTCCTGATATGCCCACTCTTCCCCCTGAGGAATGGAATGGCATGCCTTCTTGCTGTAGTAGCAGTTGTACTGTGCTTCTTGTGGGTGACAAAATATAAAACAGGCTGTTTCATCTGAAGGTGGGGTACCTATGAGGGGAATCCCACAGTGAACATCTTTCTCTTTATGACATAGGGCGAGTCATCTTGATGGATGGGGTGATCTAGGTGAATACAGGGGTTTGCCCCCAAACAGCAGATGTACTAGAAAATATTTTGCCATCTATGAAAGTAGCAAATAAGATACACGATCAAAGGTAGTTTGTGGCAAAAGTTGTATTTCCCCTGCTACGGGTGACAAGACAGCAACTGAGACTTAGCTGTTTGCCAAGAGAGGACTTGCCTGCATCAGGAGGGAATTAAATGGGAAAAAGACATACATTTGCTATCCTTTACTCTGTCCTATGAACTGGCAGGAAGAATGGAAGGAAGGACCATGAGATGGAGATGTTGGCTTGCTCTTCTTATGCTTGGAGAGTATGTAACAGAGAGGACAAAAGACATACATTTGCTATCCTTTACTCTGTCCTATGAACTGGCAGGAAGAATGGAAGGAAGGACGATAAGATGGAGATGTTGGCTTGTTCTTCTTATGCTTGGAGAGTATGTAACAGAGAGGACAAATTAGATTTGTGATAAATAACTTCTTTATGACCCCCACACCAGGAGTCCGTGAAGGATAAAGCAGTGTTGAGGGTGAGGAAATGTGATGAAAACAAACAAACAAACAACCCCCCAACACCCTCAAGTCTGACCTTTAATACAAAGAAAGGGAAAAATCTATGGTTCAGGATGCAAACAGGAGTCCTAATAATGGCCAGGTGTAGGAAACTATGACAACCAGGAGGCAGTTTGCCTCCAAATCCCTTGAACTGGGAAAGACTTTTAAGCCAGAAATGAAAAAGCCAATAACAGCCTGATTTTTGAGGTTATGGGACACGGGGCAGATAAGATCAGTTTGATTATAGTGGGGACATAGACAATGAGTAATACAGCTTCCTCTTCCCGAGACAGATCCTGCCATAAAATACACCGAGATTGGATGTACTGCCAGGATCCACTCTACATACCATTGTTGAAGGATTTGACCGGCGAAAAGTGAAGGCAGGCATTCCTGGGTGGGTAAAGAGGGATTCTATAAAGTTGCTAACTCCCCACAGAGTAGTAAATACCCCAAAATACAGGATGCCTGGATGATGTGACAAAAATCGGAGCAGCCACAAGGATTTAGAGAAGGTAGGTTATTTGCTCAGTCCAAAGCCCTTTCAACAGCTCCAAGTGTCTGGAAAAGAAGGTGGATGGTTCATGGGGAATGACTGTGGATTAGTGATAAGTAAAGAAGTGACCCTTATCCATCCCACTGTACTCAATGTTGCTTTTTGGCCGAACAATTAAATAATTGATAAGATCTTTCCATGCTGTATCAGACCTTGTTAATGCCTTATTTAGTATTTTCCTAGCACCTGAATTCCAAGGTCAGTTTCCATTCTCCAGGAATGGACAACAGTTCACTTCAGAGTACTTGTCTAAGACTACTTTTGTAGCCTCACTGTTTGTCATGGGCCCAGAACTTTCTTTTATTAACCTTCCCACCTGCTGTGAAAATGCTTCATTGCATAGACAATATAATGCTGACCTCTGAGTGTCCTACAGATTAGAAAAGCATTCAAAAGGCATAGAAGCTCACTCAATGGAATCGGTGTGCATGAGGTGCAAGGCCAGGTGCAGCTGTGAAATCATGGGAATTTTATGTCTGGGTATGGCATAGATAACATTCAACAGGGTAAGAAAAATTCTGCGACCATTTGTGCAGATAAGTGTAAGAACATTAGGTAAGAAGTTTAAATTCAAAAATCCACTATGTGTAGGTAAAAAAGGCATACCCCGAATCATCTTTATTGAATGAATATCCAAGTGCTGGGGTGGGTTACCTCTCTGTGAGTTTTTATCCATGGAGGTCCCAAAATACCATAGGCTATTGTTACTGCTATGGATTGTGTGCTGGAATTGGTTGGTAAGGCTCTGTTTTAGTTATCATATGCTTTGGTTATGGGTCATGGAGAAATCAAGCTAGGACTAAGCAGGAAGCTTCCTCCCTACTTACTAACTTTCATAGTGCCAGAAAGGACTGTGCTGATTCATGGTGGGGAGTAATATTATCAATTGTCTTACTTGGTTATGGACCTCTCCATACAAGGCAAGGTTTGCTCACTGGTGAAATAGTGGCATGACTCTTAGGAGTGCAACCAATTGCTTTCCTGTTAGATTTAAGGCTCGCTTCATGGAAAGGAGACTAGATTTTATACTGTAAACAAGTATGAAAACTTAGGGCTGGGGAGTTCATAGGTCCTAGTGTGGAAGCTATGTTTGGCTAAGTGTGTATGGCATGCCTGTCAAATTGAGTTCTAAACATTTATGTTCATATCTATAGTTTATTGATGTTGCAAATTTTGGTCAAGAAAGCTTGTTTTCCAATGGATGGCAGCAGCTGTGGAGATTAATAACTGGCAAAATGCAGAGACGGACTGTTTCTGTATCACAGAGGTCCAATACTCAGCCTTTAATTTGAGAAATAATTATATATTTATCTCATTTTTCGAAGGCTCAGGAAATATGGAAAAGGGAGTAGATGTATGTAGGAGAAAGGGGTGGAACATTGTAGAACTTGTCCTTTTGGGGATTATGGTGGTTTGAATGAGAAATGTCTTCCATAGCTTTGGACATTTAAATACTTGGTTCCCCATTGGTGGTGCTGTTTGGGGAGATTTAGGTGGTACAGCCTTCCAGGAGGATGTTTGTCCCTGGGAGTGGGCATAACTTCTCCCTCTTCTAGTTCACTCTCTCTGCTTCCTGTTGTCTTTGAAGATGTGAGCTCTCAGCTTCCTGATTTTGTTGTCATACCTGCTGGTTGTCCCCATGCCTCCCTTCTATGGTAGACTCATCCCTCTGGAAACATAAGCTTAAACAAACTCTTCTTCCATGAGTTGCTGGTGGTCATGGTGTTTTATCACAGCAGCAGAGAAGTAACTAATACAGGTATTATATGGGCACTGGCACCTTGATATGAGAGCATCTATGATTTCCTGCATGAAGGGATCATAAGACTGGGTCTACTAACAAAAGCTGATGTAAAAGACCACTCAAAAGTAGCTCATAGGCAGCATACACAGGAGGCAATACATAAGGTGGCAGAGGGGGAGTGTGAGCCCCGCCCCCAATTCAAGGATGTGTAAGCTCTTTAACAATTTCTAGAGAGGGGGCTTTAATTGGGGAGCTGCCACATATGTTTTCCAAACTTCTGCAAATAATCCCTATTAGTCTCATTGGTTCACCTAACTAGACTTACGTGGATTCATTGGTTTCTTGTTGGTGCCTGGTGTGGATAGATGTTTGTTGACCCCTCTCCAAGTAAAGTCATGAAATATATACTAAAAATGCTGCTTCTCCTGACAGTTTTATGGGGACCAGCAAGATAGCTCAGCAAGTAAAGGAACTTGCCACCAAGCCTGCCAATCTGAGTTTGACCCTTGGGACCGCTATGGTCAAAGGATAGAAGTGATAGAAGAATAGAAGTGATAGAAGAATAGAAAGTTGTCCTCTGACCTCCACACCCACTCTGTGGCGTGTCCCTTCTCATAATACACATAAACAAACAAACAAATGTAAAAATTCTAAGAAAAACTACTTTCAGTTTGTTCTCATTCACTGTGGGTCTTCAGATGCCCTGTGAACGTAAGAAAACTATTGTCAATTACTCTGTTTCTCTCTCAAATCTATGCTTTGAATTTACATTTGACATTTATTTTAGATTGTCTTCATGATAGTCTTTTCCTTGTTATGCATCCGTTTCATGAAAGTTTGCACTATTGGTAGGTGGATTATGGAAGATTACTTTTAGCCACACTAATCCACAAAACATATTTGCAATTTCACTACACTGGCCATTATATATATATTTACTGAAAATTAAGGCAAAATCATGATACAACTAAGAGCTCCCTCTTACTAGTTTTTTTTATTGCTATTATAACTAGTTAACACAATATTAGTGGCTTGAAATAATCATTTATTATTTTATAGTTATCTAAGCCTGGAGTATAGGGCTTAACTGGGCTAAAATCATAATGTTGGCAGAGTTGTGTTATTTTCTCAAAGGCTCTATAGAAAATTTCCCTTGTTCTTCCAGCTGCTGGAAGCCACCTACATTCTCCTGTCACGGCCTGCTTCTCATTTAAGATTACCAACAGTAAATGGACTCCTTCTCACTTTTCATCACTTATTCCTACCTCCCTCTTCCATTTTCAAGCACTGTTTGAACACATTGGACCGTGTGGACAATCCAGTATAATCTTTTTCTTTAAAGCCCAGCTAATTAGATTCTACCTTTAGTTTTAATTCCTCTTTTCCATGTTGTATGACATGAGGCCTAAGGAATGGACATCTTTGGGTGGCAATTTTTCTGCCTACTCTAAACTGATAAAAGCTGTGTGATCATTGTTTTCTTAAAGTTTTTCTTTTGCTTTTCTAATTTAGCCTCATTAGCATCATTGGTAACATTTACACTGCAAAGTACAATGGCTGGTCTTCTCTTTTCTGATGTACTTCTCCATAATGCTCATTTGCCTGGCTTCCAAGCCTCATACTCCTGTTATTTTCCTGTCTCATTATTTATTTTCAGTACTTAGCAGTGGACGCTCCTGTTTTCCTTTAGCAGTTGATGTCAAGGCCCCTAGTGGTTGACATTTTGATCTGTCCTTGTTGTCCTCCCTACTCATATCCTTGGTGACTCTATGTGCTTTCATGGATTTGAAGGCCATTCACATGTGATGTCTTTCTAATTTTATTATTTTATTTTGTTTTTTTGAACAAGTTTTCACTTTGTAGCTCAGGCTTGTCTAGAACTCCACAAGAGTCAGGGTGGCCCTGAACATTCAACAAACTCTTCAGTCAGCCTGGAAAGTACTGGTGTTATGTGAATCCATGACCATGTTGGGTGCCACATGTTATGTGAACCCATGAGAGTCTGTTAAAGACTCTCAAGAATTTATTAAGGTATAAAATGGGGATAATATACTCATTGATACAGAACAAAGTAGATGTTGCTGCTTATCCATTTGCCATTGTCCTTTGTTCTGCCCAGGGGTGATGGGAACCAACCATCCTGCTCTGTCCCCCCAAGCCAGGGCACAACCCCTATTCCTCTGCTGTTAAGCAGTCATGTATGTAGGCAAGGCCACACCCTAGGGCTTTCTACTACTCCAAAACCATTGGCTAAAAGGAACGAATTTTCACAACATACTGGTATTAGAGGCATAAACCATCACATCTGGCTTGGATACTAGTTTTTAAACTATGTCTAGAACACACAAACTCAAGACTTTTATATTCATTCAACTACCTCTTCTACATCTGGATCTAAATCTTTAATAGGTATTTCAAAGTCAACATCCTTATAACTGAACTTCTGCTTTTCCTATCTGAATTAGTTCCATTTGTGGCTTTCTCTGTCTCAGTTGATGTCAACTCCAGCATTCTATATTCTTAGGACAAAACGTTTGAATTCTTTCTCTTCTTTACATCTCATTTTTATTCTGTGAGGAAATGTCATGCCTGTAACATAAATACGTAATTCATCACATCTCAATACTGCCAGTGGCCTATAAACTACTTTCAGGGCTTCATAATACTGATGAGATTGTTGTTGCAAGAGATACTGTACTCAGAAATATGAAATGTGAAAAATTGAAGAATTGGTTATTTTTCATAGAAGCAATCTCTATTCTTTCTTTTTTTATGGCTCAGCAAAGCAAAGTTTATTCTCACTCACTATACATAGTTCTCATGGGTTGGGGAACAGAGACTGACCACCCATATCATTACTTAAGTTCCCAGGCTGATGGAAATACCTCATTATTTAAATAAATCTGTGCTCACTGGGGTTTCTTTCTTTCTTTTTTCTTTTTTCTTAATTTATTTTACATCCTGACTACAGCTTCCCCACTCTCCTCTCCTCCTATCCCCCATCCCCATCCCCCCTCCTCAATTCACCCCTCCTTATTTGCTCAGAAAGGGGCAGCCTCCCATATGCTTCAGCAAAGCATGGCATATCAGGCTGCCATAAAACCAAGCACCTCGGGGTTGGGGATTTAGCTCAGTGGTAGAGCGCTTGCCTAGCAAGCACAAGGCCCTGGGTTCGATCCTCAGCTCCAAAAAAAAACCCCAAAACAAACAAACAAACAAACAAACAAACAAACAAACAAAAAAACCAAGCACCTCCCCCTATATTCAGGTTGGGTAAGTCAATCTAGCATGAGGAATAAGTTCCCAAGAGCCAGCCAAAACACCAGGAACCACCCTGCTTCATTGCCAGGAGTCTCACAAATAGACCAAGCTGCACAACTGTCACATATATGCAGAGGGCCTAGGTTGGTCCCATGCAGGTTCCAGTTGTTGGTTCAGACTCTGTGATTTCCCATGAGCCAGGCTAGCTGTTTTTGTGGGCTTTCCTCTGGTGTTCCTGACTCCTCTGGCTCCTACAATCCCTGCTACTTCTCCTCAGCAGGACTCCCTCAGCTCAGCACAATGCTTGGCCACGAGTCTCTGAATCTGCCTCCATCAGTCAGTGGATGAAGGCTCTCCACCGACAACCAGGGTAGTCACCAATCTGATCACAAGGGATGGCCAGTTCAGGCTATACATCCACTGCTGTAGGAGTCTTGGCTGGGGCCATCCTTGTAGACTCATAGAAGTTTCCCTTGCATCAAACTTCTACTCAATTGGCAGGCAGAGAGAATAAGTAGGAGGAGGAATCTAGGCTATGGAGAGAGAATGAGGGAGAAGAAATGGAGGCTGCCAGGGGCCAGCCAGCCAGACACAGAGTAGGGCATACGGAATGAAAGTAAGGTAAAAAGCCTCAAGGAAAAATGTAGATGAGGAGAAACAGGTTAAATTAAGTTATAAGAGCTAGTGGGACAAGCATAAGATAAAGTCAAGCATCCATAACTAATAACAAGTCTCTGTTATTAGTCATAATTTGGGGGCTGGTGGTCTAAGAAAGCCTGCTACATTTGGCGTTCCAACATAGGGCCTGAATTTCCACATATAGCCTAAGAAAGCTGAAAATTAAAAAAAAAAAAAGAAAAAAGAAAAGAAAAGAAAAAAAACCAACCCAACAACAGATACAGATCCTTTAAGAGAATCTGCCTATCAGTGAACACTTGAGTAACTGGCATGTTAAGTAGAAACAACAAGCTAAGTAAAAACACCTGCCACTATGTGGGCACCAACTTCCTAGAGCTGGGGTGGTTAAATGCAGCTTCCAATTAGATGTAGCTCCCATAAAGTTGGCGCTCATGGACCCACTTGCCAGTGTAAACCTGCTTAGCAGTTTAAGGTTTGGCTCACTCAGTCAGAAAAGGCTACAGATACAGTAAAAATCCTCTAAACAGGATACAGTGTGTCTAAAAATGTGCATAGGCTTAAGAAAAGAAAATGGGTATATAGACAGTCATAGAAAAAAGTAAATAGTTTATAAATAATAATGTAAAGTCCTTAAAGACAGAGTAAAGTAATATAAAAGAAAAAAAAAGCCATGGAAAGATGGAAAATACACAGAGAGTCTAGATCCTGTATGGTGTTGTGTTGACTTTGAATTTTTTTAATGCTGATGAGTGAATGACAGCTGCTGAGAGATATTGGATTATAAAAGGGACTGCTGAATTAAACCAGCCTGGATATTTTAGGGATGTTTGACTTTAAAATGGAATTCAGAAAATGTATTGCATTGTGGAAGATGTTATACTTTTGTTTCAACAGGAAATGAAAGGCTATGGATTCATTCAAAGTTAATAGAGATCAAGTTTGATTGGGGGAGACCTCCTGAAAATTTTGGCTATAGTCATAAAGAAATAAACTAAGAAAAACTACAAGACTTGTGACATATATACTGATTTCTCTGCATGGGAACAATTCTGAGATTGGACAAAAAATGTTACAACTAGTTTTTTCAGGACTTGACCATTATCTCAAATTTTTGAGGGTTCCCTAAAGATGCCATTGCCCTCAAACAACAGGAATGCAGTCTAGAGAATACAACACCCATATTCCCAAGAGGTGGGTGGGTGGTTTTTGGTCATTCAGGGGGTTGTGGATGTTTGTTATTGTTTAGGGGCGAATATAGGATAAAAGGACAACTATTAACTTCAAATATTTTACATTGGCATGGATTTTGGTATAATGATATAATGCAGTCAGGTGGAAGCCAGCTCCCAGAACTGTTCCCGGGGTGTGAATAAAAGACCTCAGAGTAGCGAGACTTGAGTGCTGACAATATATTGTACAAACTGAACAAGCAGGACACAAAGGAAAAAGACTGCTGAACTTTGCCAAGATAAGGCAGGACAATCCTTCAAAATTCCTGCTTCATAGAAAAGTCTGCCAGATATTCTAGGCCTATAGGCTAAGGATGGATGCCCCAATATTGCAGAAGAACCCTGGGTGACTGTCCAGGCAGCCAGATGTCTCTGTCATTTCTATAGTTTTGGAAATGGCTTCACTGCATTTTTTGTTTACTTAGGCAATATTTTATCCTCCTGGAGTCTTTGATGGAGTCGAAGACTAGATGGTTATAGTTACAGTTTTCCTTAGTTATGAGAGAAGGTAAATTAGATATGGAGCTTTGAACTCATCAAGATAGGATAAATAGTGAAATATTTTCTCTGAATTTGTCAAATAAAAATGGACTGGATATTGTAAATGGAATTCTTACCTGATAATTTGTTCTTATTGTATATAGTCTTACTATGTTAAAGTTAAAAGCTTTCTTTTTATTTAGACAAAAGGGGGAAATGTTGTGGAATACTACTTTAACTGTGTAAAGATGTATTACATTTGTTTATGCTGCATTTGTTTAATTATGTAAAGATGTGCTGCTGTTTTACCTTGGCTGCCTAAGGTACCTGATAGGTCTAATAAAAAGCTGAACAACCAATAGCTAGGCAGAGGAGGGATAGGTGGGGTTGATGGGCAGAGAGAATAAGTAGGAGGAGAAATCTAGGCTATGGAGAGAGAATGAAGGAGATAGAGAGGGAGATTCCTGGGGCCAGCCAGCCAGAGTAGGGAATACAGAATGAAAAAAGGTAAAAAAGCCCTGAGACAAAATGTAGATGAAGAGAAACAGGTTAAATTAAGTTATAAGAGCTAGTCGGACAAGCATAAGATAAGGCCTAGCATTCATAACTAATAATTATCCATGTCATGATTTGTGAGCTGGTTGGTGGCCCAAAAGAAAGACTTTTACAATCCTGGCTTTTTTATTTTTCCTTATTAAGTTGAGTATTGTTCTTTCAAATTCTGTAAAGAATCATGTTAGAATTTTGATGGGGATTGCATTGAATCTGTGGATTGCTCTTGGTAAAATGACAATTTTTACTATGTTAATCCTACCAATCCATGAGCATGGGAGATGTTTCCATCTTCTGATATATTTCTTTCTTCAAAGACTTGAAGTTCTTGTCATACAGGTCTTTCACTTGCTTGGTTAAGAGTTATCACAACATATTTTATATTGTTTGTGGCTATTGTGGAGGGTGTTGTTTCCCTGATTTTTTTCATCCCTTTTATCATTTGTGTATAAGAGGGCTACTGCTTTTTTTTTTGAGTTAATCTTGTATCCAGTCAATTGACTAAAGATGTTTATCAGCTGTAGGAGTTCCCTGGTAGAATTTTTGGGATGGCTTATGTATACTATCATGTCATCTGCAAATAGCGATATTTTGACTTCTTTTCAATTTGTAACCCATGACATACTTCAAACATTTTTTTTATTCTTGGACATGCACATGTAAGTACAAACTTTCTTCAATTCCAATTTCTGTAATAGTCTTTCCATCTGGCAGCTGCCACTAGGTGAGCCAATATGGTGCATACAAATACACGTCAACCTATGGAGGAAGAAGCAGTCTAACATGATGTGCTTTCTTCTGAGGGTCTGCTGTTGGCAATTCTGCCAGCTCTCTGTTCTGTAGAGGGCCCCAGCCCCACTCGGCTGGATAAAATGAGCAATCTGGGATACAAAGCCTATCAAGGTCATATACAAGATTTACGTGGTGGCTGCAAACACCCAGTTCCTAAGGGTGCAACTTATGGCAAGCCTGGTCCATCACAGTGTTAACAAGCACAAAAAGATGCATGGGCTGACCCCTGAGGGTCTCAAGAGCTATGGCCTTGAAATGGCCACAAGTTCCATCACACTATTTGTGCCTGTCATGGTGAAGCCACTCCAGTGATTGAAGCCTGAAGAAGGCTCAATCCTCACCAGCAACACTGTTATTGCTAATACAGATAATGCTTGTGAAATTCACACCCAATAAGCAATTTAGGACAGTCAAAAAGAAATAAAGAAGAAAATTATCAGACATAAAATTGTAACATTTTTCATTGTTTTCTATTACACAATAAATAAATACAAAAATAAATTCATAATAGATAAATTCAATAATGTCCTGAATAGACAAAGTGCTAAGATGAGTGGATTTCCATTGTATCTGCTTCTACCTTTACCAATCATAATAATGACCTTTGATTTTTCAAAATAATGACCTTCAGTGACTGTGATAAGAACCAGTAGAGCAAGCATCAAGCCATGATATTTGTATGTGCATATGGCCAAAATAATTGGGTAATTTCCAACTATAAGAGTCCCAAGTAAAATGAGACATGCCAAAGCAGTCTTTAATTACAGACAAGACAGCCTTTGATTTTACTATCAATTTGATCTCTGAGGTAAAAACTGAAATTGGCAATCTAAGAAAACTATTTCAAATAAAACTGGGTCTTGAGGTTTTGCTTTTTTTTTTCTTCTGCTAAAAATGTTTGTGTTTCTAGTTACTGGTTTTGATTAAACTCTTTCTTACTGTTTATCCTCTTGGGGATGTTTGTTTGAAATAAAAATTCTAGACAATTTTTCTTTGCTATTCTTCAAATATTGTTCAGAAAGATTTTTTCCCATGGTATTTTTTTGTAGACATATTTAAAAATAATTGCCACAGCAGCTTGCACACAGAATTTCCCATACCAGCCCTAATTGTCTCTTAGAATATTGATGAGGATACAGTTTGTCCCCAGTGATAATGCTAAACTCTTTTTTGTCTCTTCTCCAAAGAGACCCATTAAAGGAAAGAAAGAAAATGTTTTGGACTTTCAGAAGTAAATGCCACTTAGATTTTTAGGAACAAGAATAACCCCAATAAATTAATAAAAAAGAAGCAGAGAAGATCCCAATATTCAGGAAGAAGAGTTGCAGAGAGCAATTAAAGGGAGGGAGAAATGACTTTTCTTACCTCCAAAACAATTATTTCCAATTTTTAGACATGTCATGCATTAAGCAGTACAGACCCAGTGGACCCCAGAAAAGGCAGGCATGATCTTTGCTCCTGTGTCCATGCATCACTGAAGGCTATCCTGTTTGTTTCACATGGGCTGCAAATTCCCTTTGCTTGGGACTTGATTCTTCATCACAAAAGTATCACTGAGGGTCTGCTTGGAGTCAGGAACAAGCAATTACTCAGTCACTTTTAGCATCAGCTGACAGGGATAATTTCCTAGGTGCTCAGAGTAGCAGGTAGTGTTTCTAAAGGAGGCTTCCTTCCTATGGCTCTTCTCAATCCATCTTTTAACATACCAAAGGTGCCAGGTCATCATTAGACCCTGGTACATATTACTCAGAGATGATGCTGGGTGCATGTGAGTGGAACCAGTGTTACATAGAGAACAGGCATGTCAGCCCTGAAGCTTTACTGCCTGGCTTTAGCTCTTCCTGTTAGGAATTGTGCAATTTTGAGCATGCTGGGTAACTTCCTTATTTTCCACTTGATTATTTGCAATATGGATATAATAATAATCATGATGATGATAAATAATAATAATAGCTGTCCCTTAAGATTGTTGGGGCTATTATTCTCCATCAACATTGGGCATTATCATGGGCCTGAGGGGTTTAAAATTAGCAACAAAAGTTTTAAATCAGAATATGACCTTAAACAAACTATTTTTAACCTCAGAGTTCTGAAGAATATGGGATTGGAGAAGCTTGAGCAACACTGAGCATATGATCTGAAGGAACCCTTACGATGAGAACAAGATGTTCATGAGTTTAGTGCAGTAATTCATACTGGCAAGGTAAACTTTACATTAAAGCAGACAGCAAAGTTAGCTTTGTACAAGGTTATGCAATGCTCATGTTTCTTGCTCAGGTGCTTGATCTGATTTATGATTCAGTGATGAAATTCTTTGGGAACCAAAACAGGAGATTTATGCCTTTTGTAAAGAATATTTTTTACTCAGACTCGGAATCAGGTAAAGCATATACCCAGTGTTTGGAATTTTAATTTCCACAAATCAAAAATAAAAAGTAGATGGTATTATATCTAATTTGTGCACATTAGTAATGTGTACCAGATCTTGCATAGTTGTTATAAAATGTGATAATATTGGTGGCTATAAAAGCAATACACATAAAACACATTGTGTATGTGGGTTTAAAATTCCTTTATTGCAAATGACTATTCTAAGTTCTAGTCTAGACTGGCATGCATTTTCCTAGGTAGGTGCTCAATGTACCAGCTCCTTTCATCTCAGTACCTTGAAAGAATGAACTGAAGGAAAACAAACTACATACAGTTCAGTTTAGGTCAACTTAACTCAAATCAAAGATAAACACCTATTACGCACCAAGAATGGTCTTGGGTCCCAAGGGCCAAGAATACAGAACAGAGAAAACAAGTCCAGAGGCAAATACAATCATCTCAGACTATATGCTTACAGCTAATTATATGAATTAAACAGCCCATATAATGCACAATATGACCTGCTTGGCATTATAACAGTGTCATGTGTGTGTATCATGACTGGCCAATAGGGATTTTTATATAAGGTGGTAATGGAAAACTCAAACTTAGGTGATGGTCAAAGACAGATCTGAAAGGTCTGAGGAAGGGATATTCCAATGAGCTTTTCAGGCAGAAGGAAAACTAAATACAAGGGCCTATTGTGAGTCTGTTTTCTATGTCTTAGCTCAGATTAAGAAATGCCAGATCATCCTGAGCCAGGATGGCAGGATGGCAGGAGATCTGGGGTGGCAGACAGTCGGTTTAGAGATGTGGTGGGGGACCCATTGGCTATAACATGAAGTCTGGCTTAGGTTTTGAATGACAAAATGCTAGTGGAGGCCTTTGCTTTGAGGAGTTGAGGAAAGATTCTAATGGCAAAGAGCACCGAGACTAGTTAGGATGCCTTGCAAAGTTCCAGGAGAGGCAGCGGCCTGGATTAGCACGGTTATAGTGGAAGTAGTGAACATGTTGAGTTCTGGGTACAGTTTAGAGGTGGAACCCATAGGAGTATTCTGGTTGTGGAAGTGTCAAATCAAAAAGGTGGAGAGCACCAAGATTATTGTTTGGAAACTGGAAAGACTGAATTTGTTTTGAAAGGAAATAAAATAACGATTGGGGTAGGGGCATGCAGGATCAAGAGAGCTTTTAGTCAGATGATATTTATCAAGTTTGCTCATAGATGGAGACAGAGAAGGGAAAATTGACTGAAGATACAGGAGAAAGAGGGAATGATTATAGAACAGACTATTTATTTATTTATTTATTTATTTATTTATTTATTTATTTATTTATTTATTTATGACTCAGATATGCCACTTTATTAGCATGAACAAGGCAGTATGATTATAGAACAGACTATTTATTTATTTATTTATTTATTTATTTATTTATTTATGACTCAGATATGCCACTTTATTAGCATGAACAAGGCAGTGGGTCGCATCCCCAGCACCACAAAAGTCAAATGGAAACTTCTCATCTGCTTTGTGAACACAAAATGGTTTGGTTTATGCTAATTTCCCCAAACCACTGCCCATTGGCAGAGTACCAGGATGTGAATTCACTTCCACATCTTGTCCATGGCACATGCCTTTGTATATTGAATCCCCCAGAAAGGTACAGTCACAGGTCAAAAAATGGGATATTATCACAACTCATGGTTTGTCCACTACTTCCCAAAGGATAGCCCTGGCTTGCCTCCCCCACAGCAGTTCGTGGATGTAGAACAGACACTTTAAATAGAGAAAACCTAAAAGTATTGGATTTTTAAGGTGTGTTGAGTGGTTTTGGTCAGCTTGCCATTAACTAGAGTCAACTGGGCAGAGGGAATCTCAATTGAGTCAATTTTCCCCTCCATTAGACTGGCCTGTGGGCATGTCTGTGAGGCATTTTCTTGATTACTGATCAATATGAGAGGGCCCAGCCCACTGTAGGCAGTTCCACCCCTGGGCAGGTGGTCCTGGGCTATATAAGAGGAAGGTAACTGAGCAAGCCATGGGGAACAAGTCAACAAACAGTGCTCCTTCGTGATCTCTTCTTCAGTTTCTCCCTCAGCTTCCCTCAGTGATGGACTGTTTCTGGTAAGCTAAACTAAACCCTTTCCTGTTCCAAGTTGGTTTTAGTCAGCATTTTATCACACAGCTGAGGAGCTGACAACCCAAACAGGAGAGCACTTAGTGACAGAGGGTGGGCTATTGTGATGGCCTGACCATGTGGTTTTTGGAAAGACTGTGAAAGGATTTTGGAGATTTGGGCTAGTAAAGCATATTGAGTTCTCTGAGCTTAATGAACTGTTAGGGAAGTTTGAAAAGTCGGAGCCTGTTGAGAGCAGTGCACGTGATGGAGGTCTGACTTACAAAGTTTCAGAGGACCACAAAGACTATCAGGACATTTTTATGATACATTAAGAAGCCGTGGAAGTGAAAACTTTGCTTTACAAGACAGTTGATGCTGGCTATCCAGGGCTGAAAAATCTGTGATTATTAAGATATCAACACCATCCAGGTGAAATCTTCTGGAAAGAATTTCCTTAGAGTCATCATGTAGACACAGTGGTCCAGAGGGGCTCAAGGGTGCCTGTCAAGCTGGCAGCCGAACTTGGTAATGTGTAAGAGTCTCCATTGTGAAAATGGTGTTAGTGGTATGAAAACAGCAGGACTGACTGATTCATGAAGAGCAGCTGAGGCTTTGCACGTGAGAGGCCAGGAGAAGCCTTGGTGAAGGTGCAACCCGAGTTGCAGGGAAGGCTTATACAGAGAAAGATTAGGGACCATGGGGCTCCAGGTGGGCATGATGATGGTCAGTGAAACCATGAGGAGGGGAGATTGGGTTCAAAACTGTCCAATGGAGTGCCACCCAGTGTGGGCCAATAGAATTTTGGAATGAGTTGCATAGAGAGTAGTGAGAAATGAGCCTCCTGGGGAACTGGGGACACTGGTCAAGTCTCATTTTATTATAGAGGTGAGTTACTAGTCGGCCCAGGGTAGGGACCCCAGGAGGGAGGGAGATCAGGGCCAGGGAGTCCTCTGTGGAGGGGATTGCTTACCTTACTATATCAGTCTTGACTATGTGTTAAAATGACCCTCTGAGCTTAGAAAAATGCCAAAGTCCAGGCTCCATCGCAGATAATTTAAACCTGGATTTCCAGAACTAGAACACATGCGCTAGTGCTTTCTAAAATCTCGTTATGCATTTCAATTTTCAGCCAAAGTTGAGATGGACAGAGAGCTGTGCATGGTAGATACTGATGGAGAAAGAGAGAATAAACAAGAAGGTAAAACTTGTTAAAAAAAAAAAACTGAGCAGAGGAGGTGGGGTCCAAGATGTCAACATTTGCAAAATAGTAGTAGCGCATAAACACAAAATGTGCCGTTTAGTCTATAAGTATGGGTTGAGAAGACTTTAAGACTTACAGGCTTGTAGAAACACCTCGGTTTTGAAAGCAAAGCTTGAGTTTATTAAGAAAAGGTTTTAATAGAAATTAAAGCTCATGAATAAAAGGAGGGGAGGGCATGTAAGAGAAGGAGAGTAATATATGCCCTGAGTGGGAGCTCCTTCTTAGGAGAGAGCCACTTACAAACACTCAGGATTTGAAGGGAAGAAAGAGCCCAGCTTGAGTTTTGTCTTTTTTTTTTTATTTTTTTTTTTTTTTTTTT
>CABHPH010113581.1:0-30120 GCA_902168325.1 Peromyscus nudipes
ACACACACACACACACACACACACACACACACATGAATAAAGAGTAAAAATAGTATTTTTAAAGAAAAGTCTCATACAGCCCAGGTTGACTTTTTAAAATTCACTAGGTAGCAAAGGCAGGCCTTGAACTTGTAACCATCCTGCCTTTACCTCTCCAGGGCTGGTGTTACAGGCATGTACCAATACACCTGAGTACTTTCTTTTATTTTAATGACAAAATTTGGCTGGGCGGTGGTGGCACATGCCTTTAATCCCAGCACTCGGGAGGCAGAGCCAGGTAGATCTCTGTGAGTTCGAAGCCAGCCTTGTCAAGAAAAAAATTTTATACATAAATACAAAAAAAAAATGACGTTAAAAAAGAAAGGTACATCAGACTATGTAATGGTTTTCATTTCTTAATAACCCATTTTCAGCTATGTAATTCATATAGAAGCAACAATTTATTGTAAGTTCTCAGTTCTCTTCACCAGTTTCAAAAGTAATTCTTTAAAGCAAAGTGCAAGTGATGCCTTTTGTCTTCTTTGAATTGTAGGTTAATGAGCCAAGAGTATAGACAACCATTTACATACTGAATACATCAAAGACCAAAAGCTGAGGTAGAACTCTTTCTTCTCAGTGCTGTATCCTCCCCAAATGTCAGGTGACCCTAGGCCTTGTTCCTATTAGTATTCTTTGATGATCAGATGATTTAATATATGTTTTTACAAGGTATTTTATGTGATAGAAGTTGCTAGACATTGTAATGAAGAGGGCAGTACACCATTCTGTGTCATCTAGTGCCATAAGATAAAGAGATTATCAAAAAGAGTACATCAAAAATTCATGTGCTGCAAACTCTATCAGTATATTATAAGCCAACAAAGGAGCAAATATTACACGATTATGTACAAAGCAATAAGAACAAAACTGACTAGCATTTACTACAATATTCTATTCAATCTAGCAGTTGGGTGGAGAATTTAAAAAGCTCCTTAAAATTTGGGTAAAAGGAAGGCAGATTATCCTAATTATGATCTCATCTCTAAACATTAAAGTACAGTCTGTGTTTCAAGTTGTTAGCAAAATAATGTAAATTGAACATTCCGTATAGTTCATCATTCATTTCATTTTCATGAGGTCACCAGGAGTTAGCACCACAAATTTTGTTTCATTTTTATTTATTTTGTTTTCTAAACTAACTCGAAAGTGACACTAACTTCCTCAATAAGGATCTATAGTAGAGTGGAATGTTCATAATAGCTTTTCTGTGGGGGGAGAAAAGAAATAAAATATGCCATTTACATTCTTATGTGTGACTGCCACTTCTAAATGCAGTTGATGGCTTCCATATAGTGTAGGTAATTCATGAATATTTCATAAAACAGAAAAGGGCCTAGAGAATAAGCATTTTGCGAAATACAGTGCAAAATTCTATCAATTTTCCTCAGCCCACTGACAAGTTCCTTTTCTGAAGTCTATTTTAAGTGAGACCTTCCAAGGTTCTCAGTTCCATGGAATAGGAGATTCACAGAAATAGATGATTCTCTCAGAAGAGAACCTGAATAGAACCACTTATAGCGCCCTTTGTGTGCAATTTTGAACAAAGTGGCTCTTTACAGTCAGCCCTGGAAAATGTTCCTGTGTTAATTGTCTGGAAGCTCTATTGTTTAGAACATGTGCCCCTCGGATGCAGGGGATGCTGAACAGGCGCTCAGCTACCCTGCTGCAGAGAACTGCTGTCCTCATGTTCAGTGTGCACCTCAAGGACATGTGGTAATTTGTGCTCCTGATAAATACCCACTTTGATTAGATTGGCTAGTGGAGATTGGTCAATTAAAACAATTTTAGAAAAAGACAAGGACTTCTAAGAACATGGGAAAAGCGATATATACCAAACGTTGTCCAAAAAGACGTCTATCCCCATGAGCCAAATAAACAAGGAAAAGTATAAATCAAAATTGTCTTCAATGTTAAATAAGTATTTTACCTATTTCTTTCTAGGAAAAAAAAAAAAACCTTAGAAACTGCAAGGGCCATTAGTATGGAATAATTTTGTGCCAATGCCAGCAGCATAAGTATGTAGTCTATTGTTCAGGTTGTTGGTGTGGAGGGCTTGTTCTGACACTGTTTGATTGTGTGTCTGCTTCTACCTCTATCTTCTAACAAGGATGTTTGACAGATTTCTTTATCACTAAGAAAGACTATGACCCTGGAGAAATTATTTAAACTCTGTGTGTTTTACATCCTGAAGATATAGAACAAGAGTGTGATGTGGTTAGTGATTACCCTCTGCTTTGGCAGGTTCTAACTGAGAGATTATGAAATGATATGATTATTTCAAAGCACCGTGAACACTATACAGTCGGTAAACACAGAAGGTGCTATTAATACCATTTACTGAGTTCAGGAGTAGAGGATTAATGATGAAAAATAAGGAACATTCAGTTTGGGTTAATTTCATATTCTTTTTCATCTGGCTAAACAATATCTATAGAAATATTAAGTATTGCTTATTTAACAGATACCACCTTTGCTTTGAATTAATATAGACTCATTGGTAAATATTACCAGCCAGTTTGCCAGGTCTGGAAAACACTACCTGTTTTTTTTCTGTCTGGGAAATTGTACCTCCTCCAGTACTAGGTCCCAGCCCCAGTGCTATCAGATTTTAAGTTGGGATCACAATCTTCCAGGTGTCGCAGTGAATAGCTGTTTTTATGCTTGTAATGAGAATGGTGGCACCCCATTAAGAATACTTCAGAGAACTTGCCAGGTGCCATAAGCACTACAAAAAGCTCCTTTCTTACCACAATGATGTCATGTTAAGGGATGTTGTCACAGCATAATATGACTCTCATTTGAGAGATACAGAAACACATATTTATGGTAATTTAGTTCCCAACATCATGCATTCATATTAGTGACAGAAATAAGTTTACAATCTTCCCAACATGAGATCAGTACTCTAAACTAGTTTTCATATTTTTTGGATTAGTAATTGTTTATGAACTCAATCCAATTAAAATTTTATATTGTGTATAAAATTAGGTAATTGGTTTAAATTTCATATATATAAATATATATTGATATAGTAGATATGTAGATATATAGTGAAACACTTGATGTGATTTTTAGAGAAGTTTATGAAGCTACAAATAAATATTTGGCTAAATGGAAAACTCAAACTTGGAATAGTGCGCATAATTTTGGGAACTGAAGCTCGATATTTTGTTTACATACTGGACTAATTGGAAGCTTCCATTGTTGCCAGGATGGAACTTTTCCTGTGTTTTCATCAAATAGGTGCTAATAGTTAGTGTCAACATAAAACTAATTGCCACCTAGGGTGGGAGATCATGGTGACTGGTCCTATGACCATACTGGCCCATCTGTTGAGAATCTCAGCATAGGACCAATGCTGGACCTGGCATCCAATCTTTGCTTTGGCTAGCTGTCAACTCTCAATCTGGAACAAACTCAGGATATGAAGTGCACTGAAGTCAAGAGAAACTCTGACGCCCATTAACTGGCAGCTCTTGTGCTGTGTGTGGGTTGAGCCAAGACCAGGTGCCAGTTCTCAGGGCAAAAGGATATGTCTGAGTGCCACCTGTCATTGGCATGTGTGTATTACCCATCGTGGAAGTCACAGTAGGTGTGCTTCTTTCGTCAAAGTATGGCACATCAGAGCCTTCAGACTGACTGACATGGGGTTGGGGGTAACAAGACAAGGACCATAGCCAAGGCTAGATAGTGACTGCGGCTCACCAGGAAATACTTAGTACTACAAGTGAATGGCTTTTTTCTGGTAGAGATGCTTTCCCAGGTTCTTATGTTATTTTCTTAACTGTAAACAACATTAAAAATAACATTGTTGACTAAAAAAATATTTTTAACACAAATTCTCCAACGGCAATTTATAGTTAGAATCACTTGAATGACATAACATCCATAGGGCTTTTCTTAAGATATATTTATTTCTGTTATTGTTTTATATAATTTGAATTATGACATGAATATAAAATGTAAATTTTTGGGAGATGATAATTTGTAATAATCCATATCGCCATTGTGAACAATACAAAAATCATATTTGAATGCAAGCAAACATCTCTTGAAATATGTAAGTTGTATGGGATATTTTCTGTGATATATTTAAATCCATAAATAGAATAATTCCATGGCAAAGGCTAAAAACAATTAAGAAAGTAGGGTGCTGCTTTTTTCTTCAATAAAAAAAAGTAAGAAAGGTGAAATGAATGAGTATACAAAAATTAAGTTACTTGTGCATCTACCATCCAATGGCTACCAGTATTTATGTCTTATATACAACTTTCCCAATTTCTGTGTTGTTTCAATAATTTAATTCAGAATTGGTCTTTGTATTGTTTGTTTCATTTTATTACTAATTTTTTACTTTACAAATTTCATATATGTATATAACATGTAGCTATTATATTCACTCCCACTATCCTCTCTTTCCCTTTTTTCAATCCTACTCATCCTCTGCCGCCTCCCAAATAGTTTACTTGCTGTTTTCATGTTTGTTTTGTTGTATGTGTGCAGGTCCTGTGCAAGTAGCAATAAGGAGCATGAAGAATTGGTCTTGATACTTACTGCTTACATAGTCTTCTATAGAAAAACCCCAATAAAGATTAAATCCGCTTTTATTACATTTTTCTTTCCCATAAAATATAATAATAACAATAATGATAATAAATTTTGTTTGCACTGTTATTGGTTAAACACAGATTTACTTGATTTGACTTGGTTATCCTCATCATAACTCTATGCAATAAATATTACTACCTGTATAAATGTGATAACATAGACATAATGACAATAAATTTTCCAAGACATACTGCTATAAGGGACTTTGGATTTTTGATTCCTAAGTCCACACACTTGCACAGTGTCTGGAGGTGTTGAGTCTTTTCCATTTCTTATTTGGTCTTAAAGACTAGGAAGACACAATGTAGAACTTCTTGGCCTTGATGTATACTGTTTATCAGAGAGTCACAAAATACTGTGGGTAACAAAGCATTCATTGGATATAATTTTGCTCCTACAGTAATGATATGATAAACACACATCCTCTAAAATTGTTATGTGCACAATTTAGAATAAATTTATCCTTTTAATTTTTTTTGCTAATATGATTATTTGTTCTTCTCAACATTGTATCCAGAAATAGACAAAAGAAATCACCAGAAACCATTAGGTGTCAAAGAAATAATGACTAAAAGAATCACAAAATCTGAGAGACTTGAACAATAAGAGTTTACAGTTCCTCCTTTCTTCTTCACATTCCAACATAATACTCAAGAAACCTTTGAATTTTTTGAAAGTATTCTTTGATATTTGCTTGATGAGTTTTAATGAAAACCACACATAGTGAAATGCATTTTGATCTGCATTTAAGAAACTCACTTTGATTTATGTATGTGTAACTGAGTCCAATTTTTATGTTTAAACAGAGAGGTCAAATGACTATTGGATTAACTACAATTGTTGTAGCTCTGACAAGGTATTTGACAAAAACAGCTTAAGAAGGATGTGTTGATTTGGGCTCAGAGTTGGAGGATCCGGCCCATCATGGGGAGAAGTCTCAGCAGTGTGAGTGTAAGGCAGCCAATCACATTACACTTACAGTCAGGAAGTGAAGAGAGATGAATGCTGGCCCTTAGATCACTTCCTACTTTTTATTCCGGACATCAACCCATGGAATGCTGCTCCCAACAATTAGAATGGGGCTCTCACTTCTATTAAACTAATCTGTCAAGTTCTTCCCAGACATAGCCTTGGTCTCTTTAGTGATTTGAAGTCCAGTCAATTTGGCAATCATAATTAACCATTATAACTTTTAGTCTAACCATTTTTAACCCTATAGTGGTAATTTATGTTTTAAAATTCATGGTGGAGTTGACTCAAGTTGGAAACAGTTACTTTATTAAGGAAGAAAAATGTATCAACTTGATCATGGTATGTCATACTTGGTGAAATGACTTCTTATTTCAGAGAAGTTAATGTGAAAAATAGACATCTTGTAATTTACTAACTATAGGAGTATTACTTAATATTTACAAGTGCTTTACATAGGAGTAGTTCATTTATCTTTCAGAATTACCTCAAGCAGCAAGTATGTGTTGCCATCCATAATTTACAAATGAAAAATGGAGGTGTAAAATTAATTGATAGTAAGAGATCTGGAATGCAGAATCATCGGTTCCAAAGCCCCCTCTCTTAACCACTATATACAGTAATATATTATGAAGCATATATAATTTTAAAATCAAAGAACCTACTAATTAAAATTAAAGTTTTTGAGGGCCTACTGGTTTTGCACTGAGAACTGTAAAGCATAGAATTAATGTTTTGAACAGCCTTGACGAAGAAAGCCCTGAAGCTTAGAGACTGTGAAAAATATGCTCAAGGTTGCAGGTCCAACATGTGGCCAAGTTGAAAAGGCCCTGTTATCTTTGATGATAAAAACATGTACTCATTCCTCATTTGGTAAGTGGAACAATGTGCATTCCATGCTTCAATCAGCAGCTGCTGATGTTCTTTAGTTTTGACTTTCACTTATTACTAAAAGGAAATAAGGCTGAACTCATTACTGTATTGTGGTGATATATTATGTACCCTAATAAACTTTTCCTGAAGATCAGAGAACAGAACAAGCCACTAGATTAAACATGGAGGCCAGGCAGCGGTGGCACACACCTTTAATCCTAGCACTCAGGAGGCAGAGATCCATCTGTGTCTCTGTGAGTTCAAAGCCACCCTGGACTACATGAGATTGAATCAGCCTAGGAGAGAAAACAGAGCCAGGTAGTGGTGGCACACGCATTTAATCCCAGTACTGGGAAGCACATATGCCTTTTAATCCCAGGAAGTGATGGCTGGACAGAGAAAGGTATATAAGGCGTGAGGAGACGGGACTAAAGGCTTTTTGGCTGAAGCGTCCCTTTCAGCTAGAGGCTTTTTTGGCTGGAAACTTTCGGGTGAGGACTCGGAGAATTTCAGTCAGGGGATTTGTGGAATTGGTGAGGTGAGACATGGCAGGGGCTTGTTCCTTTGTCTCTCTGATCTTTCAGCATTTACCCCATTATTCTGGCTCCAGGTTTGTATTAAAAGACCTATTAGAATTCGTGTTACACTATATCTTTTTTCTCTATGTGCCCCACTAACTTTGATGTATTCATCTGAAATCATGAGTATCCTAACCTATGACTGACAGCTGATATTTAGCTCTACATTTCAGTGCAGCAGTTTCTCAACTGGGGGAAATTTGTTTCTCCTACTCCCCAGTGCTATTGCATAATGCTTTAGGGTGAACTTCATTGGTTACTCTCAACATTTCATGGGTAGAGGCCAAGAGTGCTTCGAAAAATACCTTCTAGGAACAGGGAATACCACTGCAAAGGATAAGCTAAAATATCAATAATTCTAAAGTTAAGGAAATCTAAGCTAGTGGGAAATATGAAATAGGCATTGATCAAATGATATTATTTAAATATTTGTTTTGTTTTGTATTTGAGACAGAGTCTCAAAAACAGAATAGCTTGACCTGTGGTTTATTGCGAAGCTGAGAGTAACCTTTAACTCATAATTCATCTCAACTTCTGAATTCTTGGGATTACAGTTTATGCCACCATGCAGAACTGACTTCTATTTTATATTTAGGGCAGAAATAATGGACCATAATTCAAGTGAGCATATTCCAAACATAATGGTCTTTTCTCACTTCCTTACATATGAAGCTTGTGTCATTTGAGATGGACAAATAATACTATTGTAGGATTTAACATAAACATGTCACTACTTAACACCTGAAGACATTTTGGTTCGCTAATGCTAAGGAATGAATGGATTTTTGCATATTTTGTTTTTTTTAATTGAACTTTTTTAATGTTTTGAGAATGTTAGGCATGGTTATTATATTTATACAATTGCCATTCCTCCTTTATTCCCTTCACTTTTTCCCATGTGCTTTCCAACACCCTTTCAAATTCATGACTTCATTATTACTGTTTATGTACATATGTATGTGTTTATATGTATGTTTATATATACATACATATATGCTAAATATATACCTACAACTTACTGAGCTCATTTATTGTTGCTTACATGTATGTGCTTAAGGCTTACCACTTGGAACTGAATAAATTGTTAGGGTCCTTGTCCCTAGAGAAGACTAATTGCCCCTCTTTCAGTAGTTTAGTTCCTCTAGGGTGGGACCTCATGAAATTTTCATCTTCCATATTGGCCCATCAGACAATGCTGCCATGGTACAGGTCTTGTTTAGGAAGCCATAATGTTGATAGTTCATGGATACAGCTTCCTTTCCATGACTAGAAAACACTATCTACTAGCAAGTACACTGCTTCGCTAATGCTATGAAATAAACGTATTTGGAATATTTTCTAGACTACACAAGGCAAAGTTTTTCTTTGCTCATTGAATTATTGCCGAGTTGATGAAACTAGTCACCCTATGTAGATGCAGTTCTAAACCTGCATTTTTCAATCAGATTTGCCAAGCAACAAGTTGCTTGATACAACTAGTTATCAGACGTGCCCCCTTTAGGATGTGTTAAATTTCCAAAGCATTCCACAGTCATATTTTATGAAGGCATTTCCAGGACAAAAGAAAAAGTTGAGAGAGCCTTTTTGGTTTTCTAGAGCATTGCTCAGACTAAACATCCCCAAGTGACAATGCCATCCCTCCTTAGCTCAGCTATGCTCACTTGTAAAGCTTATCTATTACTCCCATCTCAGAGACTGCAAGCATAGGACCTGCATATCAAAACAGATGTGTGAACCTATGGATTCTTGTGGAATTAATACCTGAGATCCTCTTCTAAAAGATTTGAGATTCAAGGTTAATTTCTTGCCAGATATCTGACTGTGAGATACATCCAATGTTCCAAGTATGATATTTGAATTCTAGTCATATTGTAAAATCAAATTACCTTGTGAGAACTTAAGCCAATTGGATAATTATTTCTAAATGAAAGGATAATTGAACCCGCTTCCACAACTTTGTTTCAACATGCTTTCCTAATTGTGAAATATTTGTCATTTTTACAGTAAAATTTCAATAGTCCTGTGAAATAGGCACTATTAATTACTGTATTAATTATCTTAAAGAGGAGGAAAATCCACAGTCATTTAGAAAACTGGGTAACATGAGCTTTAATGAAATCAAATTATGTTTTGTTCTACTTTGTTATTTTATTTATGATGCAGTACAGCATTTCATTAAAAAATATTTGTTAGTACTTTGTGTCAGACACTGAGGTTGTCTGGAATGTCTGAGGTGGGACACTCTTCACTTTTCTTATCCACCCCTATGCCAGAGAGCCAGCCATTAAGAAAGAGCTAGACTTCCTTTATGGCATGGGGAATAAATATCTGGGTAAGTGGGAGAGAAATAAGTTTTATAGACAGGGTTGAAGGTTGCTTAGAAATCAGAGGAGTTTTTACAGTGGTGATACATCTTTTAGAGGTGGTCAAAAATAAGAGCAAGATGACGAGAAGATGGACAGTGATTGCTGAGAACTGCAGGCTGTGACCTTAGTAGTTAACCACAAACTTACACTGAAAATTGATGCCTGGAAGACTCTTCAGCATCTACCATTATATCGGAATACTGAGAGGCAAGGACCCGGAATGAAGCCACAGACTACACAGATTAAGATGTCTAGCAGGAGGATTTGGGATTAGTTCTATTGGAGATATTTCCCTAGCATGCTTGAAGCTCTGAGTTCAATTCTCACCAGAGAAAACAAAATGTTTAGGGAGTTCTTGTTTAGGTTGACTGCATGGTTTGGCCATTGGGAAAGTCCCAGCTGTGATATAGCTTAATTGCAGAATTCCAGAGAGAGAGAGAATGCATCTTGTAAGTGGTCCAAACCCAGAATCCTTGACAGTTGCACAATGCTTGCTCTATTTGACCTTGTTAGACTGCGAGCTGAAATCTGCTCTTTGTCAGATAGTCAACTGCAGTTTCTCAATATGGATGTTTTAAACATTGTGTCTTGTTTATTTTCTCCCAGCTTTGTAGTTTGAAAATGCCTTGCTTCTCCTGGCTGTGCCAAAGGGAAAGCAGTATTAGAAGCCTCCCATATCTGTATGTCTAAAAACATAAGTAACAAGGAATTCTTCATGCACTGTGTTTGTCTATACAAATACACCCTTGGTAAAGTTAGAAATAAGGAACAGTAAGAGATTAAAAACAACTAATAATAAAAAGAACTACCATATCACAAGCTAATAAAAGTAATTTTACTTTTCTCTCTTCTTTTTCTCTTCTATCATCTATCTATCTATCTATCTATCATCTATCTATCTATCTATCTATCTATCTATCTATCTATCTATCTATCTATCAATCAATCATCCACCTGTGTATCTATCATCTATCTATCCATTCTCCATCTATCATCTATCTATATATCTATCAATTATCTATCTATCTATCTATCTATCTATCTATCTTTCTCCTTTCTACATCCTTCTGATGAAAATAAATAATACTTTCAGGCCAAGGATGTTCATAAATGAAACCGTGAAAATGGAAGCCATGAATAAAGGGTACTTTTTAAATAAGGATCCTCCATCCATGGTTAATGTTGATAGGGGGAAATCACCCAAGCCTAGATTTGGAAGTGGCAAAGGTTGGAAGAGACAAAGGTAGCTTTTAGAAAAATTTCCTAGCTTTAAATGTTAGTTAAAATATAATTTGGTTAATTGGATAAGTAAGATTTTATTTTTGTGTTTCATAGGCATTTCGGTGTCTGCATATCCAATCTCAGGACATAGTGGTACAATGCTGTATTCTACCAAGTTTATATTTGAGAACCTCAAAGTACTTTAAGAACTAAGAAATCTCATAATATTCAAAGTTTGCCGTTTTTTCGTTGAGGCAGATTAATAGCTATTCTGAGAAACACATGGCCTGTGGGCTGAAGATTAGATACCCCTGCTGGAGATTTCGGAACAAAACAGAAAGTTCAATCATGAGTGACTTTGTATTTTAAAATTTCACTATGTATTTGAATAAAACTGCAGTTTGAATTACGTTTTGCAATTAATTCTATGGTAAGAGTAACCATTCTTCATATTTTTTTGGGTTACTTGTCCAGAATTGATTATGATAATTCCTGAATGAATAGCAAGATTCACTTACCCAAATTCTAAACAAAGCATGAATAATAATTGCAAATCAAATGTCCATGACATCATTTACCTTGTAGAAAGTGACTCAATCTTTGGCCACCAAATAGAAGTTCTGTGTTAGTCATGTGATCTAAGATACTGCCTTTAAGATACACCTTGGATATTACAGATTAAGTATTGCACATGATTTAGGTTTCTAGAAATAATTACATGATTTTAATATGTTCAAGTCTTATCCATGAAAGAATTTAGGAAATATTACTAATTTAGCTATTAATAGTATTAATTTAGGAAAAGTACACAATCTGTTTTTCATTCAAGATTAATAAGGGGGTAACTTTTTCCAGGAAAGAGTGGTAAAAATAAATGTTATGACTTTGTAGGGAGTTGATCTTCTTGAGAGTTTTTTTTTTTTTTTTTTTTTAGGAGTAAAAGGGGCAGTACTGTGGGTGATCAAACTCTGGACCTTGGACATACTAGACAAGTATTCTCCAGCCCTGCCCCTTATTTTTCAATGGTTGTTTTCTGTGTCTATGACATAGTCACTGTACAAAGACAAGTTTTTGAATGAGTCATGTTAATCAGTTAATAATCTCATAAGATTAATAAAGGATTTATATAATAAAAATATCCTTGTGTTGAGAGCCAGGCAATAGACCATTAGGCCATTTGGTAGGTTTTTAGTTTATAAAGGTCCATAGTGAAATTTTACTGAAATTGAAAGACCTATTATTACAGGCTTTTCAATTGTAAAACAATTCAAAATAAATAAGGCTATTTTTAGTTCTTCGGATTCACGGAAATATAATATAACTTGAAAAAAAACTTTCAAATTTTCTTAATTTAAAAAAAAATACCAGGGCTGGAGAGAGGCTCATACTGCTCTTGCCAACAACCAGAATTTGTTTCCCAACATCCACCTTGGGTGGCTTACAACAGCCTATAACTCCAACTCAGCAAGAGTCAGATGCCTCTCACCTCCTTGGACACCATAATCACACATACATACCCACTTATATGCTCAGAAACTTACACATAGTGGAAAGTAAACAGACTTTAAACTAATAATAATATTTACTTTCATAGACATTGAATAATTCCTGCTTCATATTAATTCATATTTCTTAGTAATGCATAGTTCATAATAATGCATAGTTCATTGCAATGCATAGTTTCATGACTGACTATCTTAACTTTTAGTAAAGCAGATACATACTAAACGTTGTGAGTGTTAATACAAACACTTGCTCTGGAAGATCAGCCAGAAATCTTAGATTAAGTTGTAAATGGTTTTTAAAAAGTAAAAGACGTTGAAGAAATAAGTTTTCTTCTATGAAAACAGATGCTTTTATGATGAGAATTATCATTCAGGAAGTTTTATGGAATCCTTATTTAATCCAAACAAGGTGAGGAGAGACACAGGCTTTCAACATGGGAAATTTCTAGATTATCCTAAAAATTTAGTTGATATTCCTTTTATTGGTCCTCTGCAATTCTATACCCATCATCAAAGGCATGAAGCCCCTATTTTAATATATTCAGAAGAGTCAGAAAACTGTAGTAACTTTCTATCATACAGATCCAATTTGAAATTTGCACAATAGGAATTGAGAAAATTAGGTAATGCTACAAAATTTTCAAGTATTGCTTGATATTTTCAATTAATTTTGATTTATAGAAATTTTCTTCCTACTATGTATGATAGCAAGTTTGCTGTGTATAGCAGGACTATATAAAGGAATATAATAAATGTCCTTATGTAGAGTGAGAAATGATTTTTAGAATGTAGCATTTTGTTTCCTAAAATAATCAGTAGTAATATTTCTCTTTTGAGACATTTTTAGTATAATTCATCAAATATCAAAACACATGGACAGTACCTTCTAGACAAACTGTTATTATAATTGTTAAAGTAAATTCAGTTTGTTTTGTTTATTGTTTAGCTGAACAGATGGTAATGGTTTTGACACAATTAAATTGCTCTTCCCTTTTTTTTTAACCCCCCCCCCGACCACCTTTGGGGTAAAAATAATACAGTAAAACAGAGATTCTGTGCCTACATTGTCACAGCTGGTCACCAATCAATCTGAATTCACGGTACGGTGATGATCGCACATGTTGTCCAGGGGCCAAATCTGATTGGGTTGTATTTTTCAGCGGTGGTTCACATCAAAAGAAAGAAGGTACATCTAGGGTAGCAACTGACAGCCTGGGATAACACAACTGTTATTAATCAAACCTGGCAACAATGGCTTCCTTCGTACAAGTCCACGTCAGGCAGATTTCACAGTGAAAATCATCTCGTTTGTAGTAAAACTGCCTCATCAGAAATACACTTCCTTTGTTTCATTTTCTGTTTTTAATTAAAATAGGCAGTGCTACTATATGCCATGAGTATATAAAATTTCACTATGCTGATAAGTGATTTTGTATAAAAGCATGCTCTACTCATTTATAATTTACTTTAGACTAAGTCAAGACAGTTAAAAACAAATTGAATTATCTCTGATAAAAGAAATGTAATTAACTTATATGTAGATTGATAAATGGTCATGAGGCTCCTGTAGTTCTGATTGTTTAAAAAGTATGGATACTGTTAGTTTTGAGGGATTCATAAACCCTGACAGAATAATCAACACAATACATTACCTGATAGACATGTGTAAGAAACAGCAAACATATCCAACATAAAGGTGGGCTTTTTCTATTACAATAAAGAAATATACTGATAGTGGCTTATAGTCCTTTTGTATACCCAGACAATATAATCAGCTTTTTATTTAAAATTGCACCAGGAAATAGGCATTTTCTACAGTTTGTTTATCATCTTGCTGTCACATGTGGAAACACATTATACACCACAAAGAACTTAAATGGAAGTATGGTAGTTAGGTTTTTATCGTCAGCTTGACACAGTTTAGAATCACCTGGGAAGAGACCCTCACTGAAGGATGGTCTTCACCAGGTTGGCCTGTGGGCTTCTAGTGGGGATTGTTTGATTTTACGTTAACTGAAGTAGGAAGAACTGCCCAATCATCATTTGTGGAGTAACTGCAAAGGAGTGACAAACTGATCTTTGGCATGAATACAGCGATGGCTCTCTTCTGACTGTGGGTGTAACATGACTGGTTCCTCTGCTGCTTCTGTGACTGCCTTCCTGTGATGCTGATGGACCGTAACCTGAAATTTTGAGTCAAAATAAACACTTTATATTATTGCCTACAAAAAGTGAATGCTTAGCAGAAAACGTAACTAATTTTTTTTTGCACATGAAATCATCTGTGATGTATGATTTTGCTCAGTGATGTAGCAAAAGGATACTTCTGAGATTAGAGTTCTCTATATTTATACATTAATTTTTAAATTATTATATAATACATTTAATCAGCAACTCTTCCTCTATATAATTACTCTTTTGCACTTTTTTAGCTTGGGATTTATCTTAAACTGTAAACATAAGCCATCCTTATAGATAAACATGGTAATCTACCAGCCTTGAAGCCATTCACATTTATATAGAATTCATATTAGCAGGAAACAGGGCATTAATTGTACATCTCTTGAGTTCTTTGTATGTATTATATAGCTATTATGAATTATGCTTCCCTCTGGCTGTGCTGTTTTTACTTATTTCACAGCTATAGCTGGTACTCCTTCTATTGAAACCGACATTGTTATTAGAACAATTTTGTTAATGAGATAATTCATACCCAAAGAATTTAAATACTTGTCCACTGTTAGAAACACAGGGTGACCTTGTTATTAAAATTTGTCTAATAGGTTCCTAAGTCTGTGCTTTAAGTTACTTGTATAAATTTTAGAAGTTCTGTTACTAATAGTATGCTGAGGGCATTTGGTGAAACAGACAAGATGACCCCCTTCTCGGAAAAAGACAACCATGAAAACTCTAAAACTCTAATAGTTCTAAGTAGTACAGAATCATTAACATGTGTCTGCATTTCAAGAGGGGAGTAGCTACATTTCTTTTTGGTGCAGTTATGGAAGGTTTCAAACACAGATAGTGTATGAGGCCTTCTTAAGTCTTAAACCATGGTCAATAGAAAAAAAGTCAAGGTAAATATATAATCAGAGAAATCAATATCATGATTAAAGACAGAGGAGCTTGGGAGGTCCAAGCCACTGACATGCTTGGTAGATAGACATTGCTTTTGGTCATGCCAGTGTATATAAAGTAGAACTGTCACTAGTAGAGATAAGGCATTTTTGTTCTTGCTGTTATTGTTGTTATTTTTTATTTGTTTTGTTTTTAAAACTAATGTTAGAAGTAGAACACAACTAATTACAGTGCTCTTTGAAACCAGCTGGACAGGGTTGGGGGGTCATTTAACACTTAAGAAGCTCAAGCAGAATTATCAGGAGTCCAGTCACCCTCAGTGACTTAGTGAGTTTGAGAGCCTGGGCTACATGAGAGCCTGTCAAAAAGGAATCAGTCAATCAATCAATCAATCAAACAAACAAACAAAAACCAAGGGAAAGAGAGAGATCAAGGCTAGAAACCTGGACCAACTCTTAAAACAACAAAGTGTCCCAATGAGTATCCAACATGCAGAATCAACTAAAACAATTTTTAGGGAACATTGAATTAACTGTGCAGCATGTGAAAAAAGGAAAGCAGTGTAAGCTATCATAAACTACTATGAAAAAAAAACTGTTTGGAAAACATTAGTGAAAATTGAGAGGAAAGGTCTTAAGAGTGGAAATCTGATAGTATTTTTTTCTGGTTTGTCAAATTGAAAACTTAGAGTTGTACAGGAATATAGTCCCATTGCAAGGCACCAACTCCGGTAAATCATGTTAATGTTGTATGTTGTAAACTTATTTTGAAATTGTTTGTTATTCTCTAAATTTAAGAAATGAGTCATTGTGAATGAGCTTGGGCCACACATTTCCAAAAGCTGCTTCAAGTCCATTTTAAGTGTCCATATAGGGAGTTGGAAAAAAAAACAAACAAACCCAAAATACAAAATAACACTTCACTTATTTAGTCTTTTAATCAATGTTCACTTTGACAACTTCTCAGTATAGAAGACAAATATTTTCATTTTTAATATATTTTAAGTTTCTTATATTCATAATGCCTAAAAATCCTATTAAACACGGTATGATTAACTTACCTAATAATAAAACACAAGTGACCCAAAACAAAAATGTATAATATTTTCCTTATTTGTGCAGAGTCACCAAGGAAAGGACAAATTGGAAAGCCTGCCTTTGATAGTTTCAAAGCATAAAAATTTGCACAATGTAAAATGAATGGGTAACTGACAAGCAACTAGTGATCAGTTATAAAATTAGTGATCTTATTTTTAGTAATTTTAGTCTGAATGAGTATAATATGTGTCTAGATGTTTGTGTATATAAAACGCAGTATGAAAAGGGATGAATGAGGATTACTGTATGCAATAGCTATATGACTGATGCTGTTTAATAATGCTGGTTCCTATTCTACACAGGTACGATATCAAAGATGACTATACCCTGAGAATTAAGAAGGCCTTGAGTACAGATGAAGGTACCTATATGTGTATCGCTGAGAATCGGGTAGGGAAAGTGGAAGCCCCTGCTACTCTCACTGTCCGAGGTAAGAGACTTGAAGCGTCAAAGAAAATTGAACCAGGAGCCTAATATTTTGATCAGTTGGTAAGTTCATGACTGCTCAGAAGAGTAGGAACTGCTGGGCATGGTAGCCCACACCTGTTATCCTAACACATAAGAAGCAGTCATAGAGGGATCACAAATGGGAAGCCAGGCTGGTCTCTATAGCAAAATGTTTCAGAGTAAAGGAATATATTATACAGTTTTAGTATTATAATAAATACTCCAGTGTGTTTACCTTCCAAATCATTAATTGAAATAAAATGATTGCTTAAATGGTTCTCTCTCTGTCTCTCTGTCTCTGTCTCTGTCTCTGTCTGTCTCTCTCCTTCTTTCCTTTCTTTTTTCCACAGAATCCATAAAAGAATTTGATTTCCAAATGCACTGACCAGCTCTGAACTAGTGTTCAGTTTAATCTCAGTTAATATGATAATCAGCTAATTCAGACAGTAGCCAGTTCAGTCTGCTAGATGGTCTACCACTTCTGATAAAACAGTGAACGTGAGTGACCTTCCTCACAAGTGATAGACACACCTCCAGATAGAAATACCAGCAATTGCCTCAGACCCGGAGGGGGGGGGGCAGCCTCGCTTCTCCCTTCTTGCTTGAAGATGGTTGCCAAAACTGCTGGTGGAGACTGACTTACATTTCTCTTCACATGTCAGCTTGAACTTGGGAATACAAAGGATCCATTCTCTAACCACAAATAACATATGCATGTGCCTGTTTTCAAGCTTCATCATCTCAACTTGTCTTCACTTCAGGCTTATGGTTGCTAGGGAGGTTTTAAGCAATTCCTTCTCAGTTTGATGCTACTCTATCCACTTGCCTACAGGTGTTATTGACACCAACGGCTGGCTCCATGGGAGACTGTATGAATCTCATCCCCCTACACAGCAGGATTAAGGAGTTCAGTACCTTTGTACATGAGAGTATCGTTCAGTTTGCTAAGACCAACAATTATTGCTTTTTTTATTTTCTTCAAGATTTACATTTGGTTGTAGCTCTTTGAGATCTCCATCATTTAAATATATATCAAGCTATCTATGATCTCTGTCTCTGAAGTTTTTACTGCAGAAGATATTAAAAGATATCGCATTTGTCTCAGGGCTGTGTTGTGAGGATCCAAAAACAGGCAGCGCCTAAGCATTTGCCTGGTGCTACCTACTTATTTAACAGACAGAGCAAGTAGAACAAGGTGACGAAAACCATCTAGGGTCATACTACTGATCTGTGGAGAAGTGAGAGCAAGCACTTACTTTTCTCCCATCGTGGGGCAATGCTCTGGCCTTGTCATGTAGGTAAAATTATTTTACAGAGTTACATGCATTGTGGGCTAATGGTGAATGAACCCAAAATGGAGAGGCCTCACCTGGTACAACCCAGTCTCCAGGATTCTTCCCGGTCTTGGCTGTTTTCTAAAAGTACACTGAGTATGCCTGGTGTTTGTCCTTCTTTACAGCAAGGAAGTTCCTGTAAAAATAGTCCTGGGCGTGGGCTGCCATGAAGCAGTAGGGTTGGTTTAACTGTTTAAGGGACTCCTCACTCTGAATCTCCTGTTTGTACAATGTTCTTTGAATTTGCAGTTAGTTTATACACTGACAAACACAGCCACAATAATGTAAAGATCTTTATCTATGGGACCCTTTGATATCTAGCAAATCTTTATCATACCTCCACTCATACCTTCTGTAATCTAATTTCAGGTGATATATCTAGTCAAAACATATTTTTGAAATAACTTGAACATTCTACTCACTGGTATATACATGGTCTCTGAAAGTTTATGGAGGTTTTCAAATTCTTCTATATTCAACACTGTCCTTTCCCATGTACATTTAAGACCTATCAGGCTAGTAAAGTATCTAGTTCATAAAACTGTTGAGAGTAATCACGGCACAATAGAAAGTTCAACAGCACAAAACAAGGGTTTGAAATTGTTGTTTGTATCCTTTCAGTGACATTAATATAGTCATCCCAAAAGGGACATAAAGATCCGTGCCTGTAATTTTAGCGTGTGAGACACTGAGACAGAGGAACTGTAATGAATTGGAGGCCAGCCTGAGTTACAGTGAATTTCAGGCCAGTGCAGGCCACACAGGGAAACTGTTTTAAAACAAGCAAAGCCCAATCAACGAAGCAAGCAAACATTGCTGTTTTTGAGTATCACTGATTCTAATATATAATAATTCAAATGGTAAGGATGGAGTAGATGGAGGTTGTAAAATATGGTATTACTACTTATATATTTATTTACTGTTTCATGTATATGAGTGCTCTGTCTGCATGCTCATCTGCACACACCAGAAGGCATCAGACCCCATTATAGGTGGTTGTGAGCCAACATGTGTTTGTTGGGAATTGAACTCAGGACCTCTAGAAGTGCAGCCAGTGCACTTAACTGCTGAGCCATCTCTCCAGTCCAGTTTTCTTATATAATTAACAGTAACAGGTTGACTAACTAGTTCATATAGCTGAAGAGTTCATCCTAAAAAACTGTGAGGTTATAAATCAGTCTTTCTGTTTCTGTTTCTTTCAATGACTTACTGCTGTTAAATGCTGTCAGTTTTGAAATGTTTGCTTTCTCCTAGCATACCCCTTTGTACTGGTAGAACTCTGTTTAAAATTATAGAAATTTGTTTGTTTGTTACCATATTCAAAACACCAATTTAAGGGAAGTGAATAACTAGTCGTGTTTCAAAGGTGTTAACAGAAAAACCAATCTCCTGATAAACTGATTTGGAGAACAATTCATGAAGTTCTCTGGCCTTAAATAATAGAGGTAGACAAGGACACTTTCTGAGAGTTATGCACTCTCCCAGTTATGGAATCATGTTTATTTCTAGACTCAGTAAAATTGTTTATAATAACAGAAAGCACTACTAAACCTAACGTTCTCTAGAGTGAATTAGCGGTGTTCCTGCTGGAATATGGTTATCCCAAGAGCTTAAGTTAAGTATTCCCAGGTATAGAATAGAGTCACAAAGATAGAGGACATTTTTGCTTCCTGAGTAGACATTGCTATAGTACTGTTGAAATTTACCAGTCTTGAACCTCCTGCCCCACCATGCATGAGATGAGATGCTTCCTCTCATCTCTCCATAGAAGGATGTTGGCAGCGACTCAATTGCACCTCACCTTTACCCTTGCACAGCTTTGCTCCCACAAGAATTTATAAATTAGGAAAAGGATTTGAAGGAGTTTGAAGTTGAAGGAAATAAGTCAGGGATCCTTAGGTGAATCTTTGGTCTGATAAAAAAGAAATTATGCCATAACATTCATTTGTCTCCAGGTAACTAGCAGGAAGCAAGCATCTGTACCCCTGAGAGTGAAGGTGCTTTCTCTTTTTTTCAATGGCCCTGTTCTTATTTTTCCAACCCATTTGTTTTTTCTTACATTCATTTTCGTGTAAACATAGATCAAAACAATTTAGACCAAGTTAGTAGCACTTGCTTATCAGCATTGACATGCTTCATTATTAAGTCATAAATGGCTTTGATTATTTACCAGCCAAATATATTTATTGATTGTATATGACAAAAATATAGCAACTCATGCAAATAAAACTGTGCACTCTCACCTACATACGCTGAGGATAGTTTTAGATACATTTATTCTTTTTTTTCTGTCCAGTTCCCCTCCCAAACATCTCCCTTCTCCCCCAGATTCGCTCCTTTCCCAGCTCCTCCCAGAAAAGAGCAGGCCTCCCAGGGATATCAACCACACAAGATACATTAAGACCAGGCACAAAACCTCACATCAAGACTGGTCGAGGCAATGCAGTAGGAGGAAAAGGATCCCAAGAACATGTGAAGGAGTCAGAGACACCCCCCCACTCCCACTGTCAGGAGTACCCCAAAATAGCAAGCCAACAATGTAGCATATATGCAGAAGATTTATTCTTAAATAGGTAAATTATTGTGAAAATAATTCAGCTAGACCAAATCATCTCTAAGTTATGTTGGGGGGATTGAAATGAATGAGGCAAAAATTATATAACCAACCCCCAAAATATTCCATTCAAAAACTGTTTGCTGACTAAACAAATGTTAAGAACATGTGAGGAGCTGTTTGTTTGTAGAGAAAACAGATTTGTTTTTACACTTGAGTGCTTGACCCAAGGAGACATGGAGTGTTCTGTTTGCTTTGAGAACATTCTCAGCTAATTGTTTTCATAATTTGTTGAAAGTTTCAGGGTCAGCATTTTATTGGAAACAAACCTACATAAACTGTACAAAGCATTGTTTTTTTAAAAAATATAATATATATTATATATAGTAAATATATATAATATAATAATATATTAGATACACTTACTCTTTTTATTTAGATACATTTATTCTTTTTTCTTTTATAATAATATAAATTATTATATATTTATTACATAATATAATATAATATAATAAAAATATTATATATGTAAAAAAGATCAGCAAACCTTAAATTGTTTCTTCTCTGATTTGTAGCATGCAGATGAATTAGAGTGTTTGTGTCCCCGTGGTATGAATATGTCATTCATCTAAGATTGCAACTTCAAAATAAGGGTTAAATATTATTAGTAAATCTCTGTAGAATGATGTAATGTACAGTAAATTATTATTGAAAAACATGTTTTACCATTAAGACATGCAGTTGGGATAGCTCACATTGTAAGGTTAATGGGGGTAAAATTATGACTTTTATTTTCTGTGTCTATTTCATTATGCACATAAATGAAATGTTCATCCTTTCTCTTGGTTGTTTTATTAGAATGAGGTCAACTGACCCAAGAGGTCATGTCCATTTTAGTCCATTTAATTCTGGAACACAGTTGAGTTTAATTTGCTGATTTTGAAAACATCCACCTGCTGATTTTCATGATGAAATGTTGCTATGGAACAAGGACACGCAGTTTTATTGTGATATTTATACAGAAATTGTATCATTATGTGAATGTTAGCGCATTGGGGATACTTTAAGGAGTTTTATAATCAACACTTGAAACCAAAGTCCCCGGTATATTTTTTCTTTGATTGTTTTTTAATTTCAAAAGCATGGCAACAAACAAGGTTATCAAGTGAAGCTTGCCATCAAGTAGATTTATTATCTGCCTTGGCAAACAAAATTAAAAAGAAAAAAATTACTAAAAGAACTGCATCCATAATAATCAAATCAAAAAACTTATTAAGTAATCTGTAAAATGGTTCTTGAAAGAGATATCAAAACAGCAGCTTCATTTATGCAAACAGTTTTCCTCATTTCCCAGTTTTTTTCATTCACTTGGTATAAAAAGTATCTCATTGGAAGTGCTGTCCTCTAAGGCAGTATAGTAAAAAAATTTTGCCAGTATAAAGTGAATGCAAAATATATTATTTATTTCAACATGATCCCTCAACTATAGTCTCTTCTTTTTCCTTCATGTCACAACCTTAGAAGATGTAATATTTCTTAGGGAAGTATATTTGAAAACCAATATTACGTTGCAGCTAAATTAGCACAAATTTCAATATTGATTTCTTTTTCCTATTAGAAACTGACACAACTGAGAGAAATTATTAGTGAGAGTAAAGGAAAAATTTATGATGTCAATCTTATGTCTTTATTTGGTGATTAGTCTTGGGCCTTTCTATTCATCCCTTTACAAAAAGGATAAAATGGGTCATGAGGCAACTTCTCAATGCTTTTCTACAATAAACATACCATGAAATATTTATGCCAGTGACCTAGAATTTTCCTACTGTTACTACAATCATCATAGTTTTATTATCCTAATTATAAATACTACTATTATAAAAGACAACTATCTTTCAGATATATCTAACTATACTCTTAGTTTTAGGGATTACACAAATTCAGAATTATAATGGACAGGCTGATTAAATGCTCAAGTATAAAGCATGTTCCAAATGTTGTATTTATCTTATCAAGCCCAACATCAAGATCAACATCATGATCAACATCAGCAAGATCTATTCATACCTTGTTTTAGAAATGCATTATTATTCACTAGGGTTATATATGCTGGGATATGGATGGATAAAGACCTATTGGATGGAAAAATTTATATTTTAATTGTACAGTTTTATATAGTTAGCTCTTCTAAACAGATTTCTTCTTCTGGATAAAAGAAAACCATGTTTTGTATTGCTTATTTATTGCTTTTAAATGGTTGTTCATCCATACTGATTTGAAATTATTTTTAAAGAAAATATTTAGCTTATATATGTGTCTTAAAATTTCAGTCATTAAGAGAATGTCAGCCTACTACTATGGATCTTAGTAACCAAATGTTAAGGTATCATAAACAATGATATATTTGCTGAAGCATCAGTTTGAAGCTATGCTCAGTGAGAGAAGGAATCAACACGCCAGTCACTGGTTCCTCACCTATGCCAGAAGAAACAATAGGTTCAGTAATGGTTAGGGAGCTACAGAGTTGAGATCTGAAGGCGTGTCTCAACCTATTTGTTCCATGAAACACGTAGATGTTTTCCACGGATGAAAGCAAAGTAGACCTAAATTATTGCCTACTGAAAAGTTGCATCAGGAGCTTCTTTATATCCCTTGAAATGGTTCTGACAAGCCATGCTTAAAATCCAACTGCTGTTTAGTTCAGGTAGTGAGGCCTTATTTGCAGACATGATGTTTGCTACATATTGATGAATAGGTAATCAGTCTGTTCTTAACTTGGGAGTAGCATAAGGCTCTTTAACTTGATGTCTTTGAAATAAAAACTGAAGTAAGTACTGATGATAAGACTAAACCTACACTATCCCTCCAAATCCTCGGAGTTAGTCCTAAGGTTCAAAAGAACTTTTTCCGTAGAATTATGTTTATATCTTTCACTTGTATCAGACTTAGGCACCCTGTTCATAATTGAATTATGAAAATAGAAATCACTCTATTGTCCATACTTAAATGTAACATTACACATCATGCATTCTGATAATTTTCTTTTCTTTTTTTTTAATTTCTTTTTTATGTTCTCACCACACCATTGTAATGTCTACAGTTCGCCCTGTTGGTAAGTAGCCATCATTCTATCCATTTGGCATGGCTTTGCACAGTGCTTCATAATTCATGCATAGTAGCATTTGGCAGAATTAAGTGTATTTATTTACCCATGTTAAAATGCTTCTCGAGGGACTATCTGCTATAATAGTTGCTCATGGCTTTTCAATTGCTTTGGTAAACCATTTTAGTATTTACTTTCTCAACACAGCAAGGAGTTGGTGTCAATTTTAGGATAAAATAACATATTGTTAATGTTACATACCCCTGACTTTTCCCAAATAGGATGATACAATACTTTATTTTGTATTGTATGTACAAAATAATAGGCTATGTTTGATATTACTCAAGAGAGAAGTCTATGCATTAAATTGAGATGTTTATTTCTTATTTACCTGCTTCATTTTAAGCCAGTCAGACTCCTCATTTTTTAGGGATATTTCTCTCTGTGCCTGCTCATCTGCATTTCTACATAGGAGAAATTTAATAGGGATCTGCTATATGTTGTGTTAAGTGGATTCTTAACATTAGTTTGGGAGAGTTGGGCGTACATGTTCTTTGGCATGAAAACAGTGTTTGTGGCTTAATATCTCATCATTGCTTTGGCTTTGCAAAAATGAATAGCATGCGCTTATAGAAATTTAACTGCTGATTATTTGTGACTATTTTAATGATGAAATATTTTAAATTCATTTAATTAGTAACATCAAGTTTAGAATAACTTACCCATGAGTATGTTTAGATAGAAGAACTTTTGTAAGATGAATATATGGATGCATAAATACAAGGATAAATGAATGGTTCCAGCACATTTTTTAAAAAAATATACCTCAAATTATTTTAATAACTTATTCAGCTTTCACAATTTCAGAAATTGTCCATCTAGCTTCAAAACCCTTCTTAATATACTGACCTGACATTGTTGCTATTTGATGTGAATTAACCTAAACTCATATTATTTTTCTTCTTTGTTTGTGATATACACATAATCTTATCATATACTTTGTTCTTATGTCAATAGCAAGTATAGTCAATAAAAGTTGGTTTCAAAATTAGGAGTTCTCATATGCATTATATTAGCACTGTTTTTTTATTCATATCTTAATATTCTTACTCCTCTGTGTCAAATAAGTACAGGAGGTCAGCATGAATGACCTGAGCATAAGTGGGTCATTGGGCCATGCATACAATGTTTCTGTAAACCTCTATTGTCACAGGGCAGTGGTGGAACACACCTTTAATCCAGCACTCGGGAGGCAGAGCCAGGCGGATCTCTGTGAGTTCGAGGCCAGCCTGGGCAACAGAGTGAGTTCCAGGAAAGGTGCAAAGCTACACAGAGAAACCCTGTCTTGAAAAACAAGGCAAAACAAAACCTCTATTGTCTAACTTCTGGGTCTAGTTTTTAATATACTTATTGCTTAGCACAGTAACATTTTGAAATGCACTTAAGACTTAATTTAAATATAAGTTGCAATTTTTTCTTGAAGCATAATAATTTAACCAATCATACTTTTCAGGATTGATTTTTAAAAATTAAGGACAGTAATACTATAATTTTAAAGCTCGTTGTTTGAATTTTCAATAATTCATTTTAATAACAACTACATTGCAATTGAGGGCTTCTTAAAATAAGAAGAGAATGAGGAAGAATAAAAGGCATAGACTAGGAAAAGAGAGCTGCTTTTCTACAACATCACTATTCTACAGCTGGAACTATATTCCCTTGTCATTTTAGAACCATGCTTTGTTCTAACATCATTCTAGAGCTGATAGTCCATTATCTGATCACTCTAGATACAACACTTTGCTCTAACACCATTCTAGGACTGATGGTCTCTTCTGATCATTCTAGAACTAATGCCCTGGTTGTAAGTGGAGTTTCTCCATCTCACCAGTCAGCTCTGTCCCACCAGCCCACTCCCAAAATAAACATTCAGAGACTTAATATTCATTACAAATACTTGGCTGATAGCTTAGGCTTGTTATTAACAAGCTCTTACAACTTAATCCATATTTCTTATTTATTCTCTGCTTTTTCCATAGTACCTTTTTTTCAGCATGCCATGTTCATCTTGTTTCTCTCCAAATCTTCTGGTGATTCCCCTTCTTCTATCCCACACTCTCTTTTTGTTTAAAAATCCCTCTTAACCTCTACCTGCCTAGCTACTTGCCAGTTAGCCCTTTATTAAACCAATGAGAACAACAAATATTCACAGTGTACAAAAAGATTATTCCACAGCATCTGATAGATGACCATTTCATTAGCTTTCCTCTCTCATCATCTCTTACCTAGATAGAGAGACCTACTTATGTAACAAAAATTAAATTCTTTATTGAAACTTATTATATACTAAAATGTATTAGTAAAAATATGTATGCAAAATTACATATAATAAAATTAAAGACATAGTAATTGGAAAGAAAAAATTTAACCTTTTTTGTAAGTCTTAATAACTAGGAAGTAACAACTTTACAAGTTTATAAATTTTAATTTATGATTAAGTTAAATGATTCTCATTGTTGATGTTAAAATATATGATTAGATGAGAGCACTTGTCAATGGAAAAAATTTCAGAAAGAACTCTTCAGATATTATAACAAACACATTTCAAGTAAACAGAAAATAAACAGATTCAACTTACAAATTTTAGTAGCTAGAAATAATATGTTCATACACTGTGACCTCTTAACTCATTTAATAAGTTCTTAGATTATATGACAATGTTAATAATGTCTAATACATTTATAGAATGTATTAGAGCACTGGATAAAACAACATGGTGTGTTCGGTGCCCTGAGATGTAGCTGTCACTGGCAGTGAATTTCAAAAGTTATTTCCAAATTTATCCTTGTTTGAAACAATTTCTTAAATTCCCATTGAACTGGAAATAAAGAATAGCTTTTTGACACATTATACTTTATCTTAGAAAGTCTGTCATTTCATAAATCTGTCTTGAATGACTTATGACAGTGCTCAGAAGTATGAAGAACTATACTTCAAATGTGACAACTGCCGTGAACTTGGGAAATTGAAAGTTAGATACGTTTTCATTGGATTAGTAAAGAAAAGGCTGACAAAGAAGAGATTAGACCGCTGTGCCCCTGAATTAGCTCTTAAAATGACTTTTGATACATTAAATATAGACATTGAAACTTTTATAATAAGGCTAAAAGGAACACATCAATTGAAATAATCAATTAAACACATCATTGAAAAACTTATTATTATTCAATTTTTTAGTGGATTCAAACACAAGTATTTTTCAACTTTGAAGATCTTAGAGCTAGCATAAAGAGTATTCTAAAAGCTAATCATAAAGAGGTGAGAAAATTACTTTCTAATTCTAGTCTAAATAAGGGAACATATTTTGAAACTAATACATAGTTTAGAAAAAAGGTCCTGGATTTTTCCTACGAAAGGATTTTAAAAGAAAAGTATAAATCAAATTGAGATTCTGGAGCACTTAAAGATTCAGAAAACAATCACTTTTTTATTCCATATGAAGCTTTTTTGTGTTCTGTGTAGAAAGCTAAATTTGGAAATTATTGCAAATTTCATAGTGAGAATTTGTCCAAACAGACAACTTAGAAGATTCAGCTGAATTTAAAAGAGACAAATTTACTACACCATGCCGGTCACAGTTGGAATTACACACACTCTTAACTGTATTTTGAGATTCAATATAAATTTGATTAGGTTTCTGCTGTAGAAAATAATTTTGAAAGCCATCAATTTTATCCTCATTTGAGGAAAGTATTTTCCATGTTACTGTTTCTCATTTGTAATGTCACCAATGTCACAGAAGGAGCCCACTTACCTGTCTGTTATATTTTGGGTTAGCACTAAATCTAGATCCATACTTCTTTGATAATGAACTCACCAGGCTTTCCTGCTTTACTTTTGACATTGTTCCAAAGGCATCATTCATAGGAAAAGGCAAAAATGCATCTGAGGGCAAAACTAGCTGTGACTAGTGAAGTATTAATTTGTTTATGGAAATGTCTTCTAACCAGAGACCTGACAATAAGAAAACGATCACAGTAGGGAACCTCCCTCTGTTCCTATAACCATCTGGTTTATTTTCCTATTGGAAGTCTTTCTTCAGCATAAAAATAAAAATGAACATCTATTTTGGAGATGGGCAACACATTTTTTTTTTCCTAGTAGTAATTCAAAACATGATGAGCAATTTGGAAAAGAACTGTCAAATCTACCAGCTGCCTTGCCTGTGAAGTTGAGCTCTCTTCCGCTCTGTGTCTTGTGTACCATATGCTAGCTGCTGATTGCCTCAACCATAGAGAGGAAAAGCTGAGTGGATCAGGTGAAACTTCTGGAAATCATCAACAGCAACCTCCATATATAACTTCATAGACATTTCTAGGCATTTAACCAATTTAGTCACAAAAATGTTTGTTACATTTTGATAGAATGTGCCAGGGCAAGTATTTATAAGTACTTCAGAATGACATGTTATTGCAAAAGCAATATTAAATGATTTGTTTTTAAAGAAACAGTGCTGGAGAAATGTCTCAGTGGTTAAGAGCTCTTGCAGCACCCACATGGCAGTTCACAACCATCCGTAACTCAAATTTATGGGGATCCACATCCATTTCTGACCTCCATGGGCACTATACACACCTGAAGAACTAACATATATGCAAGTAAAAAAATTACATAGATGTGTGTGTGTATATATATATATAATATACATATATATTCATATACATATATATAAATTATACTTTTCTAAAGAAGAAAGAAAGAGCCATTATTTTAAACAAATCTTTATGGGCATATTTATATCTACACGTTAGCTAGTTCTGTTTATACATTGGCATATAATTTAATTATAGCATGATCCAAATAATTTTATTCTTGAAGTCAGCAAAAATTCTAATAAAAAAAGACAATGAACGAAAATTTTCTTTAGGGAAAATTATAATTCAGACCTGACTTAGAGCATAAGATGTCAAATAGTCCTAACTCCTTCACATTCCAAAAATCAAGCTTAAAATTTAATGTTTGTACATAACTTAACACGGTGTCTGTTTCAGTTACTTTAAAATAAAAACATTCATAATTCTTACACTTCATCTTGAAATATCTCCTAAAGATTTCTTGAGTGTGTTTTGCAAGCAGATCTGTGGTTTGAGTCACAGCATTACCCCTCCCTCAGAAAAGCCGTTCCTCAGAAAAGCCCGAGGTGGTCATTTTCTGCTTACAAGAGCTATGTTTTCTGTACCAGGCACTAAGATTCTGGTTTTTGTAGAGTTCCCATTAATTATTACTGAGCACATTTTCCCCAATGTATTGATTACATAAAAAATTGTTACATCTTAAAATTTCAATTATGTTTTGATCATGTGAACTATTTGGAATATCTTTAGCTAGGCTAATTTTTAAGGTGAAATGCAATCATGTGTTCTTGCTCATACTGCATTGATTTCAGCTTGTGTAAGTTACTGCATATACATTACTTCTACTAGAGCAAAAATTGCTTTTAAACTTTTTTTTTTTTGGTTTTTTGAGACAGGGTTTCTCTGTGTAGCTTTGCGCCTTTCCTGGAGCTCACGTGGTAGCCCAGGCTGGCCTCGAACTCACAGAGATCCGCCTGGCTCTGCCTCCCGAGTGCTGGGATTAAAGGCGTGCGCCGCCGCCGCCGCCGCCGCCGCCACCACCACCCGGCCGCTTTTAAACTTTTTATACAAATCCTTTTTCATCATTCCTTGAATTTGGGAAAGAGGTTCTTTTGCCATTTTATTGAATAGCACCTTACTGAATTGTGAAGCTTCCAGAAAAATTTTCCCCCTTGAGAGGTTTCATATTACTGCAAGATTGTTCATGTTCTTTATTCCTATGGTTTTGATGTATTAGACTTCAACCTTGATCATTTGATATCTAACATTTCTGAGATACAATAAAACCCCTGAATCTAAAGATCATGACTTATTAGCTTTGTTTTAAGAATATTTTCTTCACTAATGTTTTCATTTCCTCAAATGCATTAGTTATGTTGGCTTCTCTCTCTCTCTACATCCCATACTTACCAACTTCTCTGCAATACTATCTAAGACATCAGTTTTATAATACATTTTAATGTCACCTGACAACTTCCCCCTTTCAGTTACAGTTATGAAGTATTTCTTGTTATTTAAATATATTTTACTTCTTTATTTTTTCTTTTTCCCTCATTTCCTTGTTAAACCACATTTTTTTTTGACAAAAGAAACCAAGTTTTACTAAAATAAAGTCATCAGCAAAATAAACAAACCTATGGTTTAGAAATAGATAGATTCCATTATCAATATAATAAAAGATTTGCTAGTGGTCTAATAGCTTTTTTTTTTTTTT
>CABHPH010113583.1:0-20313 GCA_902168325.1 Peromyscus nudipes
CAAGAGGATACTCCCAGTAGAATTCCAGATTTACCTAATTTGGTTCATGGCCATGTGACAAAGAAAGCCATTTGTCCAGAAGAGTAGCCAAGATAAAAAAATCAATGCATAAAAATTGTTCTTGTTGAAAAGGCCCTAAAGAATGGGCTCTAAATGTCTTGAGTTACATAATGCGATGCCTGTCTCCATTTTCCTCCCCCTCCCCCTGCCCAGTTCTCTCCTTTCTTTTTCTATTTCTCTTCTCCTTCCTTTTATCTCTTCCTCCTGCGTTTCCTTTTTGTCCCCCTCCCTCCTCCTCGCCCCTCTCCTTGTAGGTATAACCAATTGTTCTTCTGTAATGGATGTGGAAAGGAAAGAAATTACCAATCATTAATTAGGAATAGGATAGGATCTTCTTGGAAATAAATTATGTTAATGTGCTCATTTAAGTTTTAGCTGCTGCAGTATTTGTAAAAATGGTCAACTGAGTTATCATAGCTGTGTGGTCACGTCAGAGACCAAGAGAACAGTTCTACTAATGACTTACAATTCTGACTGTGTGTGGTGGGGGCTGGGAGATTTCTCTTGCAGTTGAAGATAATGAACCAAGAGTCTACAAGAAAGTTCAGTTATTGAACAGTACAAATTGAATAGTGTACGTCTACATAAAGTCTGAATCTTTTCCCTTTATTTCTTTTCAAACAATTGAAAGTTAGACAAAGGATGACTAATCACAGCTAAGGATGCCTAGGCTTTCCTATTGCTTCACATTGCCTCTCACTGTGGAACGGCAGGTAGGCAGCAAAGGTAGGCAAGCTTCAGCTTCCTCAGTGTGAAAGCTGGGAGCTTGGGACAGACTGTCTTTAAGAACGCTTCTGCTCCTCCAACCTTAGCAGCATAGAGAAAACCCAGCTCAAAGTACTTGAATTTTCAAAATGCACCACTCTACCAACATGGGAGGTAGTTACGCTAGCACACAAAACTGCCACACCAGCAGCGTAAGGCTTTAAAAGCTCAGAAAGCTTTCTGTATCGATGAGACCTAGATGGGTAAAGTCACATGTACTGCTCTCGAAGTCTTCTTTAAATGTCTGTGATGGATTTTCAGTTGAGACAGGCAGCTCTAAGAGTCTTTGGGGCATAGTTAAAAGTGCCAATTGTGTTTGGCCGAGGACTCTTCAACAGTAAGAGAGAGAGGGACACAGGAATAAAACATATTTACAGCGACAGGCACACAAAGTGAAGGAGAGAAAACTTTGGGATTCAACCATGAATGGGGGAGGGGAGACGGCTCTGCAGTGGCTCAGAGGTTTCAGGTGCAGCAGGAGGTGCTAACCACTACACTCACAGACATTAAACTGCAACATTATCAGAGTCCTATTCAGAGTTTACAGGGCCTCTCAAAGAGGAAATGCTAGATGGATTTAGGCACAAGGCAATCCCACAGAGGAGGTTCACCTTTGAGCCTTTTGCATAGAGGCTCCCAAGTAGAGGGGTGCTGTAAGGGAATGGCCTATCAATGTTTTCACATGACTATAGATAAAAACTAAAAGACACTTATACCCCCACCTCCAGAAACCCAGCTTTTAGGTACAGCTACAAGCTCTTAAACTGGTAGACCCAGTTACAGTAGATGGAAATTTTAAAGGCCAGAAGGGTTTCTCCTCCACAAGGGAAGCAGAGGCAATGGGTTAGTTGGAAAAGCCAGTGCCTCATTAAGGAAATGTGTTCCTGTCCTCTGCCAGACTTTGAAAATCTTGGCTCTTCTCTAATCAGCACAAAAAGCCTTAGCCAAAGCAGCTTTTCCGAAAATGACCTCAGCTCTCCTCTGCGTTCTGCTGAAGAGACACTTGGTCCGTATTGTTGAGATACTCTGGAACTGTAAGGGGAAATTCTCCCTGGGTGGTCAGAAACAAACAGCATTGGGTGAGGTTTCCTTACATGAAGTGAGAGATGGAAAGACAGCACAGGAAGTGTGCCATAATGAGGAAAGCTGACGAGGAATTCACTGCAGCTGGACTTGCAGCCAACACACAGACTCAGAACACAAAGGAAGCTCTGGAAACAGTGGCCCTGGGGAAACATCAGTGCGCACCTCTTACTCAAACCCTGGAACACGCTTGTATGGTTATAAGGAAAGCAGAGAATCGATGGGGAGGATAAACAGCCACAAAACCTTCCTAAGTGTCAAAACCTTCCTTAGACGTGTCAGAAACCACTAGAACTCTTCGTTTTAAGAAGTACGTCTTCAGCTCTCACTTTCTTAGATGCAGCAGGTTGGATCTTAGTTTTCTGGTTAGCCATTAACATGAAACTCATATTTATTGATATTATCATTAATCTAGTAAGCTATGGATTCTATTCTCCATTATTTACAGGGACTTCTCTTATATTATTTTTATGTTAGAAACCATCTCTGTTGCCCTCTTTCAAGACGCTCCGCCACTCACTCTGCTTTAAAGTTTGACTAAGCAAAAGGGAATTGTTCCCATTATTTATAAATGTTTAGATAAAGAGTACCAAAGAGTAGGAATTTGCAAACTCATCATCATTTCTCTTAAGACTTCTGTACCTGCAAGATGTATTAGTTACATCCCACAGAAAGAGAAGTCATTTCTCATCCGTGTTTTATGTAAACAGTCTGATTTAAAGGATGAGCCTCCCTCTGCTCTGGTGTGTAGAAGAGCATTTTGTGCACAGTAGGCCCACTGTAGTAACAATACTTGGTGGACAATTACACAAACACATGGGATGACACATTAGCCAGAAGTATTAAGGAATGTCTTTCCTGTTATAGATTCATATTTTTGCCAGCAAGTATGGGAGACCCCTCTTCCCTGGAAAAATCTATGTATAGCATCATTTTATCTGATGAAGAATATAAAATTGGGAGAGACAGCAGAAATCACACACACACACACACACACACACACACACACACACACACACAAACATTTTTAGATGCCGTCCAAACTTTATGATTTTAGCTATTTTTGTTGTTTTTATGAGTCATCCAATTAAAAGGTAGACACCAAAGGAGTGTCTCATCTCACTTTCACCTTTCCTCTGGTCCTGTGGTGGTGAAGCTAATCATCTTTGCACCGTTTGTTTTCATATGCATGTACAGGAATCCATGGACTAACATCAGATATTATGATATCTGATATCCCTGAGCAGGACTTGGCATGGTACTGTACACTTTGGATGTGGAACATGGGGGATCCAAGGTGGACTGGGCTGTGAGCTTCTGCCTTGCTGGCTAGCTCATGGAGTGCCAGGAGTAGCTATGTGGGCTGCTGGGAGAGAGGTCACCAGTGAACCTAATTCACTACAGATCTTTGTGCTGTGCTATCAACGTAGCAGGGAAGGGGAACCATCTGGTGTTACAATGGCATGAGTGTTAAGAGTGTAAGCAACTACTTTCCACAAACTTAGATTTGAGGTCTGATCAAATTCCCACAGGAGAGATTTCACACCGGGTAAATCCAGTGACGAGCCCATGTCTAGGGAGGTCATAGGCCAGCATCAGGAAGACACTACTTTCTGTTTTGTTTTTTATTTTTTATTTTTGTTTAATAAATATGACACAACCATCAAATTGCCTCTGAAACACTGGTGTTTGTGTCCATAGGATTACTGCTGCTGTCAGCCCTGGTCAGAGAAGCGGAGAAGCTTCTTGCAGTGAGTGGTGGTGGTTAGTGTAGATATTTTTATTCTATCAAGTTCCAGAAAAGAAATGATTGTTGTAGCACAGTGTCCCAATTCCCATAAGTAGAAGAATATCAAAATATCTATATCATCTCCTTCAAGACTCAGAGAGCATCATGGGAAAAGGGGCAGAAAGAGCTGAAGAAAGGGTGTCATGGAATGGTTCCCTTCAAGAATAACGCCCATTGCTATCTGCCTCAGAGTAGCTGTGTGAGAGGCTGGGGACCCTCAAGATTAGGTCTCTTGAGGTTCCCTTATAGGAGTTGCCGGGGAGGGTCATTAGAGAATCCAGCCACTCTTTCCTGCACCTCCATTCTTGCTGTATATAATTCTATTCCAGATGCAGAATTACATACAGCTGCTCTCAGGAGGTGTCAGAGTGTATGAGTGTGAAATTGTAACTGAGAGAGGGTTTTTATCTATACAGGATGGGGAACACCCATGCTGCAGTGAGGCTTCTCAGCGATCTAGCTGTTTTAGGAACACCCACACTCAAGTAAATAACCTTTCAATCATGCTTCTGTACGCCAAATAACTTCACAGGTTCCCTAAGCAAGACTTGGGTATAATTGTAACCTTGGTCTGTCATTAATGGCCTATGAGGCTGAGGAAACATTTCTTCATATCTCCCCAAGTAAAGTTTGGGAAATACCAAGTACTCTCTTCCTCAGGGAAGATTCACAACTAAATGTTAAATCAAGATGCAATGATTTCCATTTTATATGTTGTTGTGAGGAAACATTTATGACATACTTCTTAGACATTTAAGAAAAAGAAAACTGAAAAGCGAACCCAAGACAAGAAACACTCTATTTCAAACAGGTTCCACTTACCTGTACACGAGTAGTCGTCGATCCTGATGTACCCAGTCTTGCAGATGCACATGAAAGAACCAGGTGTGTTCACACACATGGTGTTCTCACGGCAGTAATGGCGCCCTTCAGCACACTCGTCAACGTCTACAAAGAAAAAATAGGGCAGAGGTCAATGGTGGCCAAGACCCTTGAATTTCCCTATGATTTTCTTTGTCATAGGGAATAGCTACTAATTGAACTGCATTTTGAAAGAGCATTCAAAAAATATCTCCTATAATAAGAATATTTGATGTCCACAGACAGAAAGCATGTGGCTTTTATCAGCAGTTCTTACTATAGTTTCGAATAGGTTTGCCAGTTTCGACTTGCATCGTTATGAATAGCTTTTGAAATCCTCGGTGCATTCATCTACTTGTGTTTGATAAAATGAGTCAGAAAGAACAAATCAGGCTGCCTGGGCATCTTGAAATCTTAGTCACTGAGCCGGCCAACTGTTATCTTTGATTCACTGGCTATTCTGTACACCTTGGGGAGGTCTTGAAAGCGGTAAATAAAGTGTTCACTGTACACAGAACTTGAAGGAGTTCACTTGAAAGTAAGAATCCAAGAACAGAAGTTCATTAAAGACACAAATAGAGCAATAACTACCCTACTAAGTGTCTGAATACAGACAGAATTACAATAAGGAGACCAGAATCAGATGAGAAATTACAAAGTAGTAGAATATAATATGGAAGATCATACATGTTAATTCTTTCCTCAAGTATAAAAGCTTACAGATGTTAAGACATAATAAGCAGGGGTAGTAATCGTGAAGAATGTAAATTTATACAATAAAATCTCCTTATTTAATTGTACTTCTCTACATGGAACCTAAAGCACTTGCTAAATACTTGTTATTGAGACCCTACTTTTTGAACTGAGGAGATAGCTCAGCCAAGAAAGTACCTGATGCACAAACACGAGGAACCAAGTTCTAGTCCAGCACTGTGTAAAAGCCAGAGTGCTGGCATGCACCTCTAATACCTACAGCTGGGGAACTGGAATGAATCAAGGTCAAAAAGATAAGGTTGAGAATATAATGGAGTTACCAGGCAAAAATGGAAGAATGGAGTGCTGATCAATGGGTTAATGTTACAGTTAGATAGGAGAAAGGAATTCTATTGGCTTGCTTCACTGTATCTCTATAGATGACAATAATAAACATTTCAGAGATGTAAATTATTTTGAAAATTCTTTGCCACAAAGAAATGATAACGATTCGAAAACATAAACACATCCAACCTGATTTAATTATTATATAATGTATTCATGCATAAAATATTACTTAATATACTATTAATATGCATAACTCCGTTGCATTAATGCATCATATAAAATTTTAAAGTAAAAAATATAAACATTAGGTGTGTCTCTCTGCCCAGCCAGATCTTGAACATCCTTCACCAGGGTTTAGCTGTCTGATCCTCCCCTCCTGCACCCTCTCCAAGTCCTCAAATCTAGTCCAAGTCTTAGACTCAGTGCTTTGGCCTGGTCTGGCCACCCCTGCCTAAACCATCCCAAACTCTAGACTTCCTCTAATATCCCCATTCCTTCCTACAACCAACAGGCCCCTTCCATAGCACACTGAACATTTCCACCCAGCCAGATCCTGCATATTCTTCTCCAGGGTCTATCTGGATGGGTCTGCCTCATCCTCTCCTCTATTAGCTCTTCCCAAGCACCATATCTACCTACAAACTCCAGGAGTAGACCAAGATTCACATCCTGAATGTCAGTCCAGCCTGTGATTACCTGATTTCATTCTACCTAAGCCATACACATTTAGACCCAACATGGTCTACAAATCCTGTGTTCTAACCCAACTTGATCTGTCCATATGAGACACAAAACTAACAAAAGAAGTCCACATATCCAGATTTCATCGAAAAAATACAAACAATGTAAGATATCAAGGCAGCAGCTCTACCCCAAACTCCATCAGTCCTTCAGAAATATGTTTACCAATAAGATTTACCCAGATGAACCCCAGGACATAGAATTTAAAAGAGCAGTAAAAAAAAAAAAACTTCATCAAATTATTCCAAAATTTTAAAGAAGGCTCAAAGAAATAGCTCAATGAACTTAAAAAGAATGAACAAGGGGGGAGGTCAAGATCGTGATGGGAAAACCCACAGAGACAGCTGACCCGAGCTAGTGGGAGCTCACGGACTCTGGACTGACAGCTGGGGAACCTGCATGGGACCGAACTAGGCCCTCTGAATGTGGGTGACAGTTGTGTGGCTTGGGTAGTTTGTAGGGCCCCTGGCAATGGGACCAGGATTTATCCCTAGTGCACGAACTAGCTTTTTGGAACCCATTCCAAAAAGGAGGGATACCATGCTCAGCCTTGATACAGTGGAGGGGGAAGGAGGGCACTTGGTCCTGCCTCAACTTGATATGCCAGACTTTATTGACTCCCCATAGAAGGCCTTACCCTCTCTGAGTAGTGGATAGGGGTGGTGTAGAGGAGAGGTGGGAGGGGATGGGTGGAGGGGAGGGAGGGGGAACTGCGGTCGGTATATAAAATAAAAAAAGACTTTTAAATTAAAAAAAAAATATGAATGAATGAGTGACACCCAAATCAACACAAACATAAGGCTGATGGACATGATGAAGACAATCTAAGAACTGAAAATGGAATTCAATAAATAGAAACATTAAAGAGGACTCAAGGTGAAGCATAGATGAAGTTTAAAAAAGCCAATAACTCAACTAGAAAACTCAAGGGAACACCTTGCAAGTAGAATGAAGCAAGAACAGAAAATAGAATGTCAAGACTTGACAATAAAGTACAGGATCTAGTCAAAATAAGCAAAGAATATGAATTTTTATTAAAAACACAGGAAAGAAACATGTAAGAAATGTGGGACACCATGAACAGATAAAACCTTTGCATTACAAGATTAGGTAAAGGAAAAGAATCCCAGGTCAATGTCACAGATCAGATCTTTAACAAGATCATAGAAGAAAACTTCTTCAAACTAAGGGAAGACATACCCAAACACAGAACACTAAATAGCCAAGACCAGAATAGAAACTGCATATGGCATATTCATTGTTAAGACACTAACTATACGGAACAAATAAAAAGTATTGAAAATTGCAAGGGGAAAAAAGCACAAGTCATGTGCAGAGGAAAACCCATCAAAATAGCAGCTGATTTCTCAATGGCAACTTTGAAATCCCGAAGAGGCTTGAAAAATGCATTATCACTTCTAAAAGACCATGGCAGTCAAATTAGACTAATATACCCAGCAAAACTATCTGCCATAGTTAAAGGAGAAAAAAAAACTTTCCATAATATAAACAGCCTAAAATAATTTATATCCAACAGACCAAATCTAAAGAAAGTTCAGAACACAATATTTCAGGCTGAAGAAAAGAATGAACGTAGCAAAGTTGACTGTAGGAATAAAACTGAAGCTATAATCACTAAAACACAAAGTACCACCGAGAACACAAACAACAACAGCAAAAGTCAACAACATAATGACTGCAATCTACACACAACCTTCAATAATAACTTTTAATATTAACAGTCTTAATTCTCCAATCAAAAGACACAGGCTGGCTGAATGGATCAAGAAACAAAATCCAAGTATCTGCTGTCTACAAGAAATGCATCTTATCTTTAAAGATAGTGACCACTTAGAGGAAAAGGGCAGACAAAAGTATTCCAACCAGACAGCACCAGGAAGCAAGAAGCTGTTACTACCCTAAGAAATGACAAAATAGACCTCAAACTAAAACTTATTAGCAGACTTAAAGAATGACACTACATTGTAATCAAAGGGTGCAATTAATCACAAAGACACGTCTATCCTAAACGTGTATCTGCCAAATTCTAGTGTACCCAATTTCATAAAAAGTGTACTAATGGACTTAAGACACAGGTTGACATAACCCATTAATAGCAGGTGAATTCAATACCCTGCTTTCTCCAATAGACAAGTCATTAGGACAAAAAAAAACCTAAGCAGAGAGGTATCAAAAATTAAATAACATCACATATCAAATAGACTTAACAGATACCAATAGAGTATTCCACCTGAACACCAAAGAATACACATTTTACTCAGCAGCATATGGAAACGACTCTAAAAGAGATCATAACCTGGGACACAAAACAAATCTTAACAAATTTTCAAAGATTAAACTAACTCTACACAGCCTATCTGACCACAACACAACTTAAAATTGACAGCAAACAGATAGCTAGTAAATACACAAACTCATGGAGATTAGACAACTTGTTATTGAATAATTACTGGGTCAAAAAAAGAAATAAAAAAATTCCTGGAACTAAATGAAAAGGAAAACATTCTAAATCATGGATCCTTATATCCACAGAGAAGTGTAGTTCTCATCCAAGCTTCCCTTTGCAACAGAAGTAGAAGATTACAGAAAACCACAGCCAATCAAAATGCAAAGAACAGGAGTTCTTGTGATGCCCAGTCCCAGTTGGCACAACAGAAGAGGGGGTGAAAGACTGTAAGAACCCAATATAAGAGCAGTGACACTCATTAGGTTTCATCAACATGGCTGCCTAAAGAGGATCAAAATGACAGTGACACCAATAGACATGCTAAACCGAAGTGGGAAAGCTCATGAGCCCTCAACCCTACACAAAGAACGACTGGGATCCTGAGAGCAGGAGAAATGGTTTTCCCTGGGGAAGATCCCCCCAAGGAGTTTATTATGATCTCCCAGTTATTTATCCAATACCAAGAGGTCAGCCCTGAGATTACATACATTCAATTAACATTATACAGACTGAGCACGTTGTATTTAGAAAATATTCAAGCCTGATTGTGGTGGTGTATGCCTTTAATCCCAGCACTCGGGAGGCAGAGCCAGACAGATCTCTGGGAGTTGGAGGCCAGCCTGGTCTACAGAGCGAGATCCAGGACAGGCACCAAAACTACACAAACAAACTCTATCTCAAAAAAACCAAAAAAAAAAAAAGAAAATATTCATATACATATGTGTGTGAATATATCCTATATATACTATATAGTATAATATGTTATATATAAAGTCATATATATATGAATATGTCCTGAATATATAATATAAATACACACACACAAATATATACACACACCAATATAAAGAGGCCAAAATTTGAGAGGGAGAAAGGGAATTACATGGGAAGGGTTGGAGAGGGAAAGGAATAAATGATGTAATTGTAATTTGAAAACATAAACCTACTCCAAATCCTGATTTCTCTATGATGGAATACAGACAACTAATTTAAAAAAGCTCCATGATGAGTCTAATGTAATTTTCTGTTGAGAGACAAACAGGAAATACATCAGGTTTTGTGTGTTGTAGACAATATACAAACCAATGCAGTTGGAATTGTACCATTAACATTCATTTACAAAAACAAGTATTTGATGTACTCTAGGTACAGTATGTAACCAGAGTTAAGACCATTACATGCATTACTTATTTCTGTCTTAACAATATCTTGAAAGGTGTCTGGAACACTGTGAAGCTAGTGAGTACTATAGAATGAATACATAAGCTTTTCAAGGCTGGTTTATGACAATTTAAGGATAGCCATCAGATTTTCTAAATTTCTAGAATATTATTCCTTATTCTATGCTACTTCTGAATCTTTGGACTGGTTGGAAAAACAAATATTATAGTCTAAAAATTACCTACTAAATAGTCTGAGAAAATGTGATGAAAACCCATTTGCTAAGGTCTTGAGATCATAAAGGGAATGATATGGGATTATTAGAGTACTTAACTTGATTAGTGGATGACTAACTGAGCCTCTGTGAGAGGTGCTGTAAAGGTAAAAGTTACTAATAAAAACAAAACAAAATAAAATAAAATAAAAATACACATACATAGCTAGAGTCCTCGAACTGAAGCTTGTGAATGGACTACACGGTGAATATCAAGAAGTCTGTGTGCCCACGGATAGAATTTAATTTGCAGAAGGAAAGAGCTAAGGATGATGACTCTACCACCGTGAAAACACACTGCACATGCCACAGCATCTCCACAAGTGCAGCTCTTGGAAGAGACGGGGCACCAACTTCAGTGGGCGGAGAAAGACTGTATGGATCCTGGCTTGAATAAGGTTCTATAGCTCCTTCCAAGGGCAGCATCCTATAGAAAAAGCCCATTCCCAAAGAACTTGCTACAAACCCTGACAAATCACACTTGGAAGCACCTGTGAAGCATCCCGAGAATACTTGAAGCATTATGAACTTTGATTATACAAAAATCCTACGGGACAAAGTGAGCAAAACAGGCTGTGAATTAAGGTTAATTTTGTTAATGTGATCACAGTAAAGCCACACGTGGTGGAGAATGTCAGTTATAAGCATAAATAAGAGTAATTTGTGCAAGGGTAAACTGACCTATCTACCATCACTGCTGTTCCTCCTGGGATCTACAGCCCACAGAAATGTAAGATCCTGACCTGACCCATTTCTGTTTGTGGATTCTCCCCTTTTAAGCTATGATAGGGCTAAATAAAACCCAGTGTGTCAATGTAGGATCATAAAGCAAAACCAAGCAGCTTATTTAATCATAACTATTTAGGAACTTCAATTTGGATCTCACAGAAATGTTGAGTTTGTGTTCAAAAGCCATCAAGAGTTAGGCTTAGACCTGGGGCAGAGTCCTGAGGGAGAAGGGAGCAAAACACCAATCTCCCATCAGCAATGTGAACAGAATGTGCCTTGCTTCATTCCATACACCCTGCCTTCAGAGGAAGGCCCACAAAGCTGTGCTTATGTACTAATATCGCAAGTTGCCGGACAGTCCTTTCCAATGATGCGTACAGATTCCTGCAGACACATGATAGCACTCGAAAAGCAATCTGGCAGAAACCAAGTGCCGACTTGGTCCACAGTGTATTTTAGCATTCAGAACCAACCTAAGACTTAAATGAGCCAAATTCTCAGATGCACTTTCATTGTTTAAAAATTTATCAAATGCCTTCTTGAAGAAAAAAAAACTTTATTGGATTTGGTCATGTTTTGATGATCTTGAATGTAGAACTTCTACCATGACTTCTGCTAAGCAGAAAGAACTGTAGTCAGAATAGGCTGCCAAACAGAAATACTCAAACAGTAGCTAGGCGTGCCTGAGACTAAAAAAAGAGTACATTCATTGCTCAACGATGTAGTTCTGAATGCCTCTTCCAAAATTCAATACCAAGAAAGTTAAAACACAGACTCTGGGGGCTGGGAAGACAGTCCAACAGCTAACGTGCTTACCCTGTAAGAATGAGGCACCAGTTCCAAGAGCCCCTCAAAACTCAAAAGAACAAACACCCTACGTACGATTGACAAAGGCATGTAATCCCAGAACCAGTGAGGCAGAAACAGGTGGATCCCTGGGGCTCATGGGCCAGCCAGCCTAGAATAAACACTTGAGTTCTAGGCCAGCGAGAGACCCAGTGTCAAACAAACAAACAAACAAATAAGGAAGATAGCTCCTGAGGAGTGACATCCCCAGTTAATCTCTGGCTTCCACGCATATGTGCACACACATGAATATGCACCCCACAAGCACACATACACACACAATCTGCCATATATGGGCTTACAAACCAAGAAAACGGTGTCATGCCATTATTATCTCCTTCCATTAGGTATCACTTCACAAGCAGAATTCTAGAGAGTATTATCTCTGAACAGAGTTCATGGTTCCTTAGCAACAGAGGATTCCATGTTCAAATAGTTTGCAGGTCTATCTTACTAAGGTTCTACTTCCTTTTCACAGAGCACATCAGCAAATTCCAAGCTCTGTGATAGCTGTTCATCTTTAATATTCATTTTTATTCACTGAGCGTAAAATGGTCATGCACTATGTTCCAGATATTGCACTAGGTGACAAAGGTTACGTTCTGGCTGAAGAAATGCCAACGTAAGTGAACGCCAATGTCATGAGTGCTGTATAGTACAGAGCAGAAACCTGGGCAATGTGCACTGAATAGGGAGCAATGAGCCCCACTAATGGTGATGCAGTGTCTGTTCTCAGCACTTGTTAATGTACTTAGGAGTGTATACTTGGCAATATCAATGATTTCATATCTGAGCTTTCCACCCTAAGTTGAGAAAAGCAGATCTTATTTATGTGAATAACAGCAAAAGATTCTTTATGCTTGATGCCATTCTTTTAAATCAATCCTGTGAGGGAAGGAAGTCAAAGAAAAGTCAAGGGTCGGGCCAGGCTTGAGGTGGGTTTTGAGGACAGGTTTGCTTCAAGTGAAAGATTTCTATGACATTGGAAGGGCTTCTGTGGAAGCGCTGGCTGTAGTTGTCTAAAGCCGAGCTAGACACTGTAGAATTCAAATCTGGGGCAGAGAGGAGAGGCAGCAGGAGACTGCAATGTGGGAAATAAATGGAAATGTTGCTATGGCATGGAGTATGATGAACGTGTGCAAAATATCTACGGGAGTGAGAAGAAATTTATGATTTTTTTTTCTTAATGATCTAATGAAAATCTTAGATTTAAGTGGTTGCAAACTTTAAAGCGACCCTCCCGGCTCAGTCTCTCCAGTTTTGGACAGCATCTGCAAGTATATGCTGTACGATGAGACATCTCCTGTCCATCTGCAGTAGGATATAAGACTTGAGGACACAGAACTTAGGCAGGACATTGGCTGGCCCCAGCTGTACTTGTGTTGGATGAGTCAATAAATCTCTTCACGGCTTTTCCCCTGAGAGGTCAAGGGGAAAGACTGCCATATGTTCTGGTCTGACCTTAGGTTCCATTTGCCAGTGACCCCACTTTGTTCCTAGGACAGGTCCAGCCATTCCTGGGGATGTAGCTTTCTGTGGAAGGGACACTCACACACTTATGTCAGTCTTGCATGAGGACTGACTCTCAGTTGAGTGGGGAGCCTGGAACGGCATCCATTGCCAGCACAGCAGCTAGCTCATCTCTCAAGGCCTTAATTCCACCATCACAGGTTGATTTTCAAGTCAGTACCCATTTTTCAGGATTTTAGATCTGAAAGTGACCCATATGGTTAAAGTGGCTCCTGCTTCTCTGCAGTTTTTTTAAGACAGGAAGCATATTCCATCGAACTAAAATGCAGAAGTAAGCCCTGTTTCTTATATTTGGAGACTTTCTCTTGGGCCTGGGAACCTTAAACTAGTCTATTTTAAAAACAAGGAATTTATAAATTCTCCCTTTCCATCTGAAAGCTGGTATTAAATCAGTAATTATTCAGAAATATGGAGTTGTCTGGCTGAGATGAACTTCATAAATTACATCGCTTAACTGGAGCAATTAATGATCAAAGAGACAAGCAAGGGATACCCGAGACAAAGAGGAGCAAGGCTCAGATCTCAAGTGCCTGTGAGCCACAGGGAAGAATTCGCCTTTATTCTTTGTGAAATACAACGGGTTGAAAGGACAGGCTACCGGATCATGTCTGTGGTTTGGGGAAAATCCCATCTGCAGAAGTTTTAGGAAATTGAAGCCTGGGAGACACAGAAATAGCATTTCTGGATTAAGGTCCAAAGTGAATGTTCTTTCTGGCCTGAGGACTTGTTTCTGGACTAAACCTGGAGGCAGTGAGCACTTAAGCATCACTTCTACCCCCACCTCCTCCCACCCCCCATATCCTTCCACCCTCACCTCCCCCATCCCCCACCCCAGTCCTCTGCCACCCTGCCTTTCCCTGGAATGCCAGGAACTCTGCTCTTTCTCTAAATTATGCTGCATTTCTAGAGTGAAAGCACTTATCTCAACTTTGTCTTGCAAAAGCATCATGTGAGCATTTTAGGGAGCACCTAGGGCTTCTTGCTTAGCCAATACAGTCTCGAGGTCCTGCAGTTCAGTCCTGAGACTCCACAGCCCAGCATAGGTTATTACTACACCGGGGCTCAGCAGCTGTGAAATACCAACCAGACAAATCTAGAAAGGAATCCTTAACATAATTCACAAACCGGAAACAGACTAAGTTCTGAGGAACCCGAGTCTGGAATGAGATTTGAGCACAACATTTGGAGAGATAAGAGTGTTTTTAAAAATTTAAAATTTGCAAGTCTAAGTAAGCTATTCAGTAGAAAATCAGCACAGAACAAAGTGCCACTTACAAATAAGCTGCCTGGAAGGGAGAGGCCAGCATCACATGTTGTGAAGTCAATGGCATCAATGAGGCTATTACCAAGAAAATTCTTTAACAACCATATCCACCTGAGTGCAGATTAAAACATATTCCTGCAACGTACAAGACTTCATGTCTCACCTCAAAACAGGGCTCACAGATTGGCTTTATTCATTTTTTACAGCCATCTACTCATTATAAATTTTATGGTACATTCCACAAGAATGAAAAAAAATCTGGCATTGTATTAGCTTTCTTGTTCTTTTTAATTGAACATATTATTCTTGGGCTTGAGATGTGAACGAGAGAGAACAGTGAAATTTGAGGGAAGAATAAGAAAGAATTATAAAATAATCCTTATGGAGGAAGTTTAAAAAAAGGATATTCACAAGCTGGGGCTCACTGTCACGAGTAGTTTATCCACTGAGATTTCAGGACATCCCTCTACCTCTGAAGTACTAACTGGGACACCATCAGCAAAAAGCTTGAGTAAGACACATGAAGTACCAGTTCTTGAAGGATCTGATTGGGTTTTTCTGATAAAGGACACATGTAACAATAAACCACAACGCCTTTGGTAAGGCTTGTCTCAGCCAGGCTTTTCATTGCTATAAACACATAACCAAAAGCTACTCAAGGTAGAATGGGCTTATTCCTGCTTATACCTCACAGGCCATTAGGAAGGGAATGCAAGCAAGAAGTCAAGGCAGGAACCAGGGGGCAGGAACTGAAACAGAGGCCATGGAGTGCTGTTTATGGCTTGTTCCAGGATCACATTCAACTACTATTCCTATACCTGCTGGGACCACCTGCTCAGGGATGGTACTCCCCACAATGGGCTGGGCCCTCCCATATCAATCACCAATCAAGAAAATACCTCACAGACTTGCCTAGAGACCAGTAGGATGGAGGTATTTTCTCAACCAGTGTTCTCTCTTCCTAGACCATGCTCACTAGCTTGTGTCATGTTTGGACAAACATAATCAGCACAAGGCATATGACCTTGAGCTACTAGCCAGGGATACATACATAAAATTTTAATTCAAGAGATAACTACACAACTCAAGAAGACCTGCAAACTAGTCTAGTAAGGATGGTGGAGAAGGCAGACAACGTGTCAGTGGGTAGCGTCAGCCTCTGGGTCCATTCTGGATGTCACCATGGAACAGGAGACAATTTCTGTGTGATACATAAAGGAACTTGTACCCATCAAGATATATGCTGTCTTGCCTGATCATCATTTAAGATCACTCTCTCACATATTAGAAGCTACCTAAAATTCTTCAACATATTCCTTTCCCACTTAAACTGTGGATTATATTATTTGCAACTCAGAGCTCAGATTCATAGAAAGTGGTATCATAAAGACAAAATAAATAACTGTTTGAAGGAAGGAGTGGCCAATAAAATTAAATACAACCTAAAGTCCAAGCAAGTTATCGGATAACAGGTATCTGGTCTAACAATACCGAAGCTACTGGGGCCCTGGCAAGACTGGTTTGTGGGGTTTATGGGATAACAAAATCTAGACTGAAGTAGATAAAGGAGAATGTCTAGCATAAAGAAACAGAGATAGTGGAAGAGTTCACAAATTGAAGAAAGTGTAGGCAAGAAGGGCACAGGAAAGTGAAGGTATAAAAGTCGGATGGACCAAGGAATAAAGAGGGAATCAAATACGTTGAAATGCGGATGGGAAGGACAGGGAGAAGCAGGAAGCTGAGTTTGAGGGGGCAGTGGTTGTATCAATACAGGAAGGGATGAGGTGTGGTTCTTAGACGGGTCCAAAGGGGTTTCCATTGAACTAAAACTAGGAAGAAGAAAGAAAGGGTGCGGGTCAAGTATGTGGATGCTGGAAATAGAAGCAGGAGACTGACGAGGCATTGTCTGTTTGTTTCATTGATGGCAAAGCTATCCATTGAGAGGAAGAGAATGAATGGACTGTCCCCGGGGGATGGTGAAGTTTGAAATAACCTTTGTGGAAAAGGAAGTAAACTGAGATGGGATGTACAATACCATTACCAAGCTTAGGGCAGAACCAGCCAGGGTGAGTATCAAAGTGTGTAGACCACAACTGAGATTTGTTTTGTTGTTGTTGCTGCTGCTGAATGATGTATTCATTAAATGCTAACCCTCACAGGAACCTTGTGACCTAGAGGCAACAGACAGCTCTGCTTTCACAGAAATCCCAGGAATCCCGGTCATGTTAAGAAGTTCCCCAAATGTCATTTATAAGTTAGTGATGGTAAATCTGGAATGGAATCACCCATGGTTCCTCCACAGTCTGGTCCTTCCTTCAAGTTCAATCCACGAACAGAGCCTCCTGTTGCAGAGACCTCCAAAGCACACCCCACTTGTTCCTTTCTCTTAGCTGTTCTCTGCAGGTTTAAGCTGGATTCACACTGCCAGGCTGACAGGAAGCCCACCCCCCCATAGTCACTTCCCTGACCTCTATGCCATGGGGATCCCATCTGTTTCCACTCCTGCATCTTCCATGTGTACTAATTTGTGACTGATTAGTTGCTGCCTTGACTGAATCCAACTTGCTTGAAATTAAGGGACAGAAGGGCTCGTCTGAATCATTGCCTTGTTATGCTGAATTTAAAAATTCATCAAGTTCAAGAGCACTCTTTCCAAGAAGGCATATCTTTAAATACTAAAAACTGATTTAACAAATACATATTTGTTTGCCACAAAACAAGGATTTCAGTCCTAACAACATCAAAATTACTATATATTTGGAATAATTAAATTAATGAAAACATTAGCTTAGTACTTTTCTTGAACAATATGGAGACACTCTAATTCCCACTGGCTCATTTAGACATAAATCATTGACTAAGCAGCATTGCTAAATTTGGCAATTTAATCAAATTTTAATGTCATTTGGGAATTACAGCTGCCCAACAAATCAGTATGCATAGGTAGCAATTGAGCTGTGTTGCCATTTTACCGCATTTCTGTCCGAGGTATGAACACATACTTTCTTTAATTTAAACACATACTTTCATTCGGAGCCCATCCTCCATAGGAAAGGGCGATTCTTTGGAGTGCAGTTATTAGAAAATTAAGACGGTTTTTGTATTTAGAGAAAAAATGAATATATTCTTCTGTATTATTAAAATACCAGAGGTCTATTTTTATATCACACCAATGAATAAGAGATAGAATTTAGACTCATCATGCCCTTGTCTGCTCAGCAGCTCTTCATGCTCATTACAGGCTGTATCAGTCTCCCAACTGTCCCTGCATCTAAACACAAAGGACTCCTTCGCTGTGGAACAGTTATCAGACTAATCAAGCCTGTGCCCTCTCTGTCATACAACTCAGATCTCTTGTTCTTCTCTGCAGCATCCATTTCATGTATATCTGCTTCCCTGGATCCAGTTCCTGTCGCTCAAAACTTGTTCCTAGTTCTATTTGTTACATAAACACTGAAGCTGACACTGACTCTAATATGACACATCAACCATCTTGTCCCGTGTCACCTCACAGGAACGCCCACTCCAGCCTTAGGACTATTGCATCCGTTTATTTATGCAGCCTGTACTCACGTGGAGCCTCATCATTTTCCTGTCACTGGCCATGCCCCAGCACCGACCCTCATCCACAACCCTTTTTTATTAACAGATGTCCTGAAGAACACAATAGTCATAGTATATGTTATATTTGATTCTTTTTGAAAACTGATGAATAAAGAGAGGAAGAGATTGTAAAGGGAATATTACATTTCCAGCCACCAATTAGCCTCAAGCACATTAAAAAAAAAATGGACGAAGGACATGTGACCTGGGTTTCTTTGAAGGGAAGATAAAGCTGGCATTTATAATTTAATCTCTCAGCATACTCGATCTTCAACTTAATAGCACCGCAAAAAGTCTTTTTCTATAAGTTAATTTTTCAAATTATTAGTCATATGTGCCTTACATGTCACTTCAAATGGATTCTATTCTGGGAAGCAGCTTTTTTTCCTCTAGTAATTTGCATTTCTATAATGAAATAAAAAAAACAATGAATGACTCTTTATATAATACACCTGCAACTGATTTGTTTAAAATGAATTGCTAAATTCTAGCCAGACTTTTTCTCTCTGATTTTAACAAAAATATACATAGGTAATTATCAAGTATTTTAACTTGCTATTACTTTACATATGCACACACATTTGCAAAAATGAATCCCCGAAGTTACATTTAAAGATTTGTTATAGAATTCACAAAATGAACAAATTATATATACTCTATAATTAATAAGTAGTTAGAATATTATTTAGACCAAAAGGAAGTTTGGCACAGTAATGTGGCTATAGAAACAATCTGTAGTAAGTTACTGAAATAACCTAAAGATCTTAGTAAAACTGGCTTCAACCATAAGACAATATTATCATCTAAACTCTAAGAAGAATGTTTTCTCAACTTCCCACTAGTGATATAACATTTTAATTCCCCAAATAAACTGTTGCATGATTTCACTGATATTAGAATTAATAAGTACATATGAAAATGTAAGTCCAATGACATGCTTTAATGAACTTATTTTGCTGGAAGGTATTTTTTTAAAAATTAGTTATAGTGAACTTTCTTCTCTAACAACCTCATGAAACAAATTCTCCTTACTAATAGACAAACAGGATGAGATATCCCAAGTGCCCTGCATTAGCTCGTTACTAGCAGGAGTAAGAATAAGTCTGTGAGATGATAATTTTATCTGCAGAAACATGTTATGTTCATTTATCTACTAAATACTCCAATTTCTTCTGATATAGTCCTCAGCTATCAAGAAATTATGAAATTTGCAGATAAATGGGTGGAGTTGAAAAAAATCACCAGGAGGGAGGTAACTCAGACCCAGAAAGACAAATACCACAAGTTCTCTTTCATATTTGTGTTCTAGTTCAGACCTTCTCTTTTGTGTGCTTTCCATTTCCCCCATCCTTATATTGTGATTCCCCATCATGGAGCATTCAGTGTAGCCCAAGAGCCCCCGAAGCCCTTAAGTGCTCATACAGAAGCCTTCCTTCACCTTTGCATAGAACCAAAATCCCTCAGGGAAATCAAGTAATGAAAACAGACACTGGGGGTGGGAATCAGAATAAAATAAAGCCACATTCATTTTCTGTACACAATTTAATGACTCTCAAGTGATGGAACTTTAGCCCTTCAGGGAAATGGGTGAAGTCTGGAGACATTTCTGGATATCCCAAAGGGGAATGCAGGCCACCAGAGGAGCTACTGATTTCCAGAGGCTAGAGACCAGATCTGCTGCTAAACACCCCACCATCACAGAGCAAACCTACCACAAAGAATTTTCCAGACCAAAATATTAATAGTTCAAGTAAAAGGCCTGGTTTAAAATGAAATAACTCTGATATGTAAGTTAAGTAATTCATCTTCCTAGGCAGAGCAAATTAACTGAAGACTCAAAATGATGATTTTTTCAATACCCGTCCTTAGAAGGATATAGACACAGAACTCACCCAGAATAGCCATTTTCAAATTTTAATTTGCATAAGGATCATTTGGGAGACCTGTAAAAATGCTGAGCCTCACGGCTAACCCTTTTAAGGTGAATCAAGGCTGTGTCCAGGAACATGCCTCTGTTAACAAGGTAAGCAGAGATTCCCACACAGTTTGAACCCCACTCTTAGGAATCAAGGTTAGAAACCAAACTGTATAGTTAGTGA
>CABHPH010113586.1:0-14688 GCA_902168325.1 Peromyscus nudipes
CCCCATTATTGGGGGAACGTACAGAGCAAATCATAAGACAATGTCCTGGGACCTAGCCTTTCTCCTTGAACCAGGCTCCAAGTCCACTGCTTCATGAGGCTCCCTGGTTCTCCTTTACCCCTGTAGAGCCCGTTCTGAGTAAGAATCTTGTGAAGTCACTCTGGAGAAAATCTCCCATCCTTGGTATCCTGACCACCTTCCCCGTGGCCTGCTGTGGACCGTGGTTCTGTCAAGCCACGTTTCTTCTTAGCAGTGTTCTATCCACTGCTCCTTGTTACAAATTCCCGCTGTACTCACTGCGGTCAGTACAAAGTCCATCTTCTCCATAAGGCCATTTCCTAGCTCCTATATTCCCATACCCATCTCCACGGACCCTGGTAAAGGGAAACCAATCTGGCTTTAAAACTGTCCAAGGAGATTAAAAATACCCTCAACTTTGCTTAAACTGGAAAAAAAATCAGCAAAATTTGACTCCAGTCATTTCTAGTCATTTCTGGTTTTGTTAGACAGAAACATAAATTAACCTCAGCCAATCATAAGCGCCCAACTAACTACGATGATTATGTGACTGGGGATGTTCCAACAAGGTAAACCTTAAAGGCAACTTCGTAAGTGCAATCAATTTCTTTATTTGACTCCCACGTTCTTCCTATAAATGCCTGCCTCTGCCACAAGGAAATTAGAACAATGACCCTCTTTTAAGTCTGGTGTCCCCAATTCACAAATTGTTCCTTACTCAAACTTGAAAATGTTATTGTGCCCAAGATTTTCCTCTAGGAGTTTAGTGTCAGAAGTGGAACTCGAGGGAGACCCAAGTGACCTCCAGGAACACTGAGGAGCGACTAAAGGAAGGGACCAGGTCCATTAGAGTTCCAGCAGGTGGAATACGCCTGAGCAAAATACTGGCAGATCTTCAAAAGCTGCTTCTGGGGACCTAACAAACAACTGAAAGGCCCAAGCGAGCTTTTCCCATTGTCTTCCCACAGAAGACTGAATGGTCTATTATTCAATCATGTAAGCAGGAAAACAAACAGATGACTCATTCTGATTGCAGTCCTAGATTAGGAATCTTGCTCGTTAAGCATTGTCATTAAAAACACAGCTTGAGTATTTCTCTTTCTAATTCTATAAACTTTGTTATTACAAAGGAAAAAGGAAACCTTGCAAATAAATAAAAACATCACACACCAAAGTTAAGCAGACTCAAAGCAGTAGTATTTCTTACTGGCACCGAAATGACTTTTATGGATGTTTGTCAGAGGGCGTGGTGACCTGCAGAGAAACAGAAGATTGAACCGCAGCCAAACAGCTTAAAAGAGCAAAAAGAACAAGATGAGAACCAGCTCAGTCTGTGAGTAAAGGAACCTGCGCCAGCCCTGAGGACCTGAGTTCAATCCCCATGATCCACATGGGGAGGAAGAGAGCTGATTCCTACAAGTTTCCTCTGGTCACCAGATGTAGACACGCGCGCGCGCGTGCGCGCACACACACACACACACACACACACACACACACACACACAAAATAAAATATTACAAAAATAAAATAAGGAAGGAAAAGAATTCCAAGTCTTGTGTCCTTGTGACTAAAAAAAGCTACAGGGACAAAGACCAAGAGGTTTTCCTCTCAAGTCTGATCTCAAGAGGTCCTAAACCAAGAAACCCTGTACCTACAGATTTCTGTCACCACTACAGAGTCACACTCAAAGAAAGCAGACTTACGCTACCAGTCTTCCAAAGAAACCAGGCCTTTTGGTAGAGACCTATCTCCATCTGGTGAACCCTCAGGGTCTCTACTATTGAAATAAAGGCCATTGCTGATGGGGCTACTACATCACTTCCAGTAACACACTTCAATAAGCATGAGCAAGCACAGATCAAAATCAGTGGGAAATCATGCATGCGCACACCACTGGGAGAACACTAGTCCACCTCTTGCTGCTTTACACTCCACTCTAGTAAATCAACAAACCCCTCCATATAAAGAAAGTATTTCAGTGGGGCAGGTGGTGTTCAAATCAAATCCGGAAAAATCTCTGCCTGACCAGTTCACACGTCTTCTGCACCATTCTCAGAAATGCGCGTCTTCCTACTGTGCGGTAGTGGGATGAAAAGAGCTTTCTACCCTGAGGGGATACACCAAGTTCTCTTTGGAGGAAGAAATGATTCCAGGGTTCTCCGACTCTCTGCAGTCTGAGGGCTACCCTGCTCCTCACAAACAGGAACTGATTAAAAATAGAAACCCAGACCTCTCTAAGCCCCCAGGAAACTTGTAGGTTTCCTCTTCAACCAGCACAGGGAAAAGTCCAGGTATCAATATCCAAGGAGACTGGCCATTACCTCAACTGTCCCATTCCCTAAAGCTGCAGACAGTCGAAGGACTTCCACTAACTGTGTGGGGGTGGGTGTCGAAACAAGGTCACGAAATAGCTCCTACTGACTGATGCCTGAGGCGCTCCAACCCTTGTTGTGACATATTTGATCACACTATGTAAAGATATGTCACCTGTGATTGGTTTAATAAAAAGCTGCACGGCCAATAGGTAGTCAGGAGGTAAAGGTAGGACTTCTGGACAGAGAGCTCTGCGCAGAAGAAAGGTGGGGTACCCTGCCAGAGGCAGAGGGAGCCAGACATGCAGGAGGAGAGGTAAAAGCCACAGGTCACGCGGCAGCATGTAGATGAAGAGAAATGGGTTCATTTAAGTTATAAGCGCTAGTAGGACAAGCCTAAGCTATAGACCGAGCTTTCATAATCAATAATAAGTCTCCATGTCCTTTTTTTTTTTTTTGTGAGCTGGAGGCCCAAAGGAAAAAAAAAATCTGTCTACAAATCCTACCAGGCAAAAACCTAAGAGGAAGCAGAAGGTAGATTCTGTATACTTATCTGCAATAAATGAAATCGTAATTCCAAGATTCTTGGTGGTTCTGGGCCCTAACACTGTTAGCTGATGTGCCTGCACATTCTAAACAGTTCACGTTGGTGGACCTCTGCTTTTCCTTCTGTGGTATTCCAGCTGATGAAAGCTGGGTGGTTTTTTTGTTTTTTGTTTTTTGGTTTTTTTTTTTTTTTTTTTTTGCCTTTAACGATCAGCAGTACACACAGGCTGTATGTCATGCGGGTTCACTAAAGGCCCATCTTATCTATCTCAAGCATTACACTATCAGCCCTGTAATTCATGGGAAAATTTACTTACTTAATATGCAGAGAATCTGATACTGTGTTCCCTACCAAAATAGAATCTGAAAAACTCAGTTCTTCTCCAACAGCATGTACTCTATCAGCACCAAAGGTCACCATAGAAAAACTTCAGATCTATCAAGAAGAGGTCCATTACTTAGGTCACAATCTGACTGAAGGAGAAATTTTCCCCACACATGGAAGAGTAAAGACAACCCATGGGTTCCCCTGACTCCCAGCTTACAGATTACAGAGAGATTTCTGTGAACTTGGAGGACACTTACAAAAATTCTGCCAGAACCTTCTCTATGAGAAGATAGCCAGGAACAAGCTTTAGGTCAAATAAAGTTGGCCTCGTGTTCAGCATTTTAGTGCAATGTCTTACAGGGTGAGATGGCTTTAGACCATGTGAGCCTTTGAATTATCCAGTCATTGTAAAACTAAGAATTAAAAACTGTAAAATGCTTTGAAGACTATTATTTCCATGAAGCCACATGATACTTCTAATATAGGATCAACTTCAAGCCTATGAAAATTTAAAAGCTAATCTAATCATGCAACGTATTTCTAACTATGCTTTGATGCTTCCAATTAATTTATAGATTCCCTGATACCACCTTAAGACTTTTTAAGTGCTTTTTATTCCTAATTACCATCTTTAAAAGACAAGAAAAACACTCCAGAATCTTTTTTGGGGAGGAGAGGGTTGTTATTAAAAGAAACCAATTTTTACAGTCACTGTTGAATAAAATTCTACAAATCCATTAAACCTGATCCATCATCATAATCCCCCACCACTGGTGTAACTGCACAAAGTACATTTTCAAACTTCATACTAACAGTCTAACTTAAATAGGACATTAGAAGAAACATCTACAAATGAAAATTCTACTGAAATCTTAAATATTCAACTTACTGAGTTAACAGGAAAGCAGACACGCATCTGTTAAACATTACCGCTAAGCCAGAATCTACACGCCTAAACTAATGCAATTAGAGAATTCATCTTTATATCTTTGGAACCTTCTAATTGGCAATATATATGTATGTACGTATGTATGTATGTATGTATATGTGTGTGTGTATGTTTTTAAAATGGTATAAATTAGCATGCTTCTACACAAGAGACAATAGTTTATTCTAATACACAGTAGAAGACTGCCTTTGATCTCATTTTATGACATTGTTTTTAGAATTTTTCCAAGTTGCTAACATATCATTGCTGAGTCTGTTGCCTCATTAAGAGCTATGAGAGTTTTATCAGTATTCTATCCAGGAGTTTGGGTATAGCTCACTGGTAGTGTACTGCCTAGCAGACAAGATGACCTAGATTTGATTTCTAAGACAGGGAGGAAAAATACATGTGATATACATGCTACCTATCTTTCCTTTATAGCTAAATACTCTCAGGGGCTAGAGAGCTGCCTCAGAGGTTGAGAGCACTGGCTGCTCTTCCAGAGGACCTGGATCAGATTCCCAGCACCCACATGGCAGCTCACAGCTGTCTGTAACTCCAGTCCCAGGGGATATGATGCCCTCTTCTGGTCTCTATAGTCACTGGGCATACATATGGTACTCAGACATACATGTAAGCAAAATGGACAGAGAAAGCTAAATACTCTTATTTTCCTTGTCTGTCAATATCCATAAAAGTGTCTGAAAAACTAATACTATAGCAATACTGAATAAAAGTAAAAAATCAGCCTCAAACAGAAAAGTATTCTTTACCAAGTGTTTAATATAAGATGACTTCAAATACTTTTCCATTTTTAGGACTGAATTCACTAATCTCCCACACTTTCATTAAGACTAGCAACTTTCACATTACAAAAATGAAGAAACGCGGAATCGAATGCTTTTAAAAGTCCTGAAGGAAATTTGTCCATTAGCATAAAAAAACTTAATTTAAAAATTAGTAGCCTCCTAATTTCAGCAGCTTCTGATGAGTTCTTGCATGTCTTTCAATGCTGATTGGTTTGCAATAGTTAGGATCATGAATGTCCCCAAAGGCCCAGGTGTGGGCGGCTTAGTCCCCAGGGTGGAGCTTCTTTAAGAGCCTCCTAAAAAGTCAGTAGATCACTGGTGGAGTGTCCTTGAAGGGATTTCTGAACCCCAGTTCAATCCTCTATCTTTTGCCAAGAGAGAAGTTTTGCTCTACCACAGGCTCCAAGCATGTGATGTAACTTCACCTTAGGCCAGAAAGTAATGCCAAACCACCAAGGACCGCAACTTCCAAACCTGGGAACCTAAATAACATTGCTCTTTATGAGTCAATAATCTCGGTTGTTACAGAGACAACCAATAAGCATATTACCTCTCATATAAAAGTACATAAATAATTATATAGTTGTGCCCATTAAAGAACAAGCTTTATTATAAGCCATCGATTTTTTTCCTTTTTTTAATTAAGATTTATTTATTTATGTATTGTATGTATATGGGTACTTTGTCTGCACATACATCTGCACATCAGAAGAGGGCATCAGACAGTTGTGAGCTGCCATGTGGGTGCTGGAAATTGAACACAGGACCTTCAGACAACAGAACAGTGAGTGCTCTTAACCACTGAGCCATCTTTTCCAGCCCCTTTTTCCTTCTTTTAAGCTAATATGTAATTACATGTTAATGGCAAAACACATACTCCTATGCTACTAATTAGGATATTACCTGGCTATAATTCTAATGTATTTTCTAATCCTATTTCTTAAAAACATGAAATGAAAAATTTCCATAACAAAGAACTCTAAACTACGAAAAACATGCTTAAAATCAAAGAGCCATGTAATTGTGAATGCTTTCTCTTTTTTTCTTGAAAGCTGGGTGCCAAGAAGCTGAGGCCAAAAGTAGAGCAACTCATTGTGAATATCCTGGCTTCCAAGAGCCTGTTTGCAGGTCACTCAAATGGAACTTGGAATACAGTCTTCCATTGAAACAATGTGACAAATGGGCCTTCTTTCCCAGGCCTTCCTACCCAGCCTCGTAAGTAGTTTAAAAGGAAAGCGAACATTTGCTACTTTCAAACAGACAAAACACAAAAAGCTCTAAGCAAAAGAATTGATACATATATCCTCCCCTTGTCCAATTCTTACATCTTCTCCCCATGCTTGTATGTTAGCTTGATAAACTCACTGCTCGGAAAAGTAAGTCTCCCAGCAGCATTAAATTAAGCTGCACTTCCCATGGCTATAAGCCACTCTACCCCCTCTAAAATAATTTGATATTGACATTATATTATGAAACAGCATTTGTATTTATTATTTTTAAGACTTTGGGAGCTAGGAGTGAAACATTTGTCTAGTATACGTGAGGACCTGGGTTCAACCCCCAGCACCCCTTTTAAAAAAACAAAAAGAGTTCTGATTATAGCTTGCTATGGTGGAAACACTCTTGGGTCCCTGAAATGACAGTGGAAATGGAATCAGTGAGTGCAAGTGCATGCACCTACTCCTTCTTGGAAAGCGCCAGTCTAGGCACTGAGAATCCAATAAAACATCTTGTAGGGAAAACAAACTGTAAGAATGGCATGTGACAATCAGAAACTGTAATGACCTTTAAGGAATGGAATGAGAATCGGGGAGGTGACCTGGTCAAGAAGGCCAGAGAGGCCAGGTGGCGGTGGCGCACGCCTTTAATCCCAGCACTCAGGAGGCAGAGCCAAGGCGGATCTCTGTGAGTTCGAGGCCAGCCTGGTCTACAGAGTGAGATCCAAGGCAGGCACCAAAACTACACAGAGAAACCCTGTCCCGAAAATCAAAAAAGCCAGAGAGGCTCAAACAGAAAGAAGGACTGATGTGGAAAAGACCAGAACGGCAGTCTTTAAAGAAGGGGGGTTGGGAGTACATCTCTATCCTAGTGTCAATGGGGAAAGCCTGAAGTAAGCAGGCGGGTGGTGTGTTCAAGCATGGGGCCTGGAAAATGAGCACCTGAGGTTAGTGTTATTCCCTGATGAAGCTGAAACTCATAATGTAGTCACCTGAACCAGTAGAGTTTGTAAGGCAGGTGTCAGGTCCCCAGGTCTGTGAACTCCAAGCCACACAGGACTCCATTATCCCATCTCCCACATGCTCTGTGGACCAAATCCTAGTGCAAGATGGAAAGAGTTTCCCTGCCTTATCCCACTTGGTCCCCTTCTCTGCGTGCTGTATCCCACCACATCCCCCCACCAACCCTCACTGGAAAAGCAGAGGAATCAGCATTTACAGCAAGAGGACACAGACACCCTAGGATGGATGCAAAGAACAGAAGCATGAAGGGAGAAATAGAAACCTAATGGCCTACTGGGCATAGGCCTGGAATCCCAGCTATTCAGGAGGCTGAAGCAGGGAGATCACAGGTCCAAGGCTAGCCTAGACAACTGAGTGTTGTCTCACCAGGAAAGTAAGCAGAGTGCTGGGGATGCAGTTCAGTGGGAGAGCACGTGACTAACGTTTATGAGGCCCTCTAGCTCCAATCCCAGGTACAATCAATCAATAAAACAAATTGCCTAGTTAAAGCATCAAACACGTTGAGCGCTTGCTTGGAAGTTCCAGCAGGGATGTGCAGCTATTCATATACCCTTTAACAAAGACTGGCTCTCCTCTATTAGGACAGTCTTTCTTTTTTACCAACCACACAGCTTTAGAAGGGATGCAGATAGAGTGGTAAGGGAGGAAAAGACACCTGCTTAGCCATCGAGATCAATCAAATAAACCCTGGTGATCAGTGGGCTGACAGATATCACAACCTATATCTAAACACACTGGGAGACTCTTTAGTGGGATGATCTCCAAGCAACGAACCAAAACAAAACAAAACCTGGCTTCTCTGCTAGCCAGAAGTCATGTGTCTTCAGGGAAGTCACTCCAGCTGTCCACCGTTTGGTCTCCTCGGGGTCTGGCTTCCATCTGGCTGCCCACTCAAGCAGCAGCGCTTCGCAACCTGCTCTTGCCTAATGTCCATGTGTACACAGTCCTAAAGCAAGAGGAAACCAACCCAAACAACATACCAGCATCTGAAGATGATGTGCAGTTGCTCATACTCTAAGCTGTGCATCACCCAAACACTTCCAAGGATTACCCTACTGCTAGTAAAACCAGAACATGAATCTGAGGTCATTTTTCTTCTTCTGATTGTGTCTTCTCGCTAGTTAAACTCTGTCTCAAAGATGGAGTATTTCCTAATATGACCCAACAAAATTCAGTTGGTTTTTTTTTCTTCTGGTGTTTTTTCATTTGACTTAGAATGCTTAGCAGGGCTGGGATTATTATACCTTAGTGGTAGAACACATACCTAGCAAATCTACGACCCTGGGTCAGGTCCTCAGCAACACTAAAAGAGTGCCTAATCCAGTGGTTCTCAGCCTTCCTCATGCAGCGACCCTTTAATACAATTCCTCATGGTGTGGAGACCACCAACAATAAAATTATTTTTGTTGCTACTTCATATCTGTCATTTTGCTAGTTATGAATCGTAATGTAAAATCTGTGTTTTCCAATGGTCTTGGGCGATCCCTGTGAAAGGATCATTCCACACCCAAAGAGGTTGCAACCCCCAAGTTGAGAACCACTGGCCTAGTCAAAAAAGAGTATACACAACTCACAATGAGAACCACTGGCCTGGTCAAAGAGAGTAAACGCAGCTCACAATGAGATTCCGATCTGGCCCTGACCTTATAGGCTAAGATGTAAAGGCAGTCTTGTGAATGCAGTATTCTTCCCAGGTATTTTCATTCCCATGTCACTGCATTCATGTCAGTTAGATGCAGTATTTCTTTTCCTATCTTAAGAATATCTGCCAGGCGGTGGTGGCGCACGCCTTTAATCCCAGCACTCGGGAGGCAGAGGCAGGTGGATCTCTGTGAGTTCGAGGCCAGCCTGGGCTACCAAGTGAGTTCCAGGAAAGGCACAAAGCTACACAGAGAAACCCTGTCTCAAAAAAAAAAAAAAAAAAAAGAATATCTTAGTACAGTATCATTGGCTGGTCCCATTTTCTGCTGTTTGTATAAACTTGATTTTTCAGATTTTAATAGACGTCTACTGAGTTTGCCATTCAATCTTAAGTTGGTACAGGTTGAGTATTCCTAATCCCAAAACCTAAAATCTAAAATGCTCCAAACCCAAAACACAGTGCAAGGGAAAATTTTCACGTCTGACACCATCTGGTTGCAGTCAAGACCCCAGAAGCACTAGAAACCGTGCATTAAATGACCTTCAGGGTATGTGAAGAAGGTAAGTATGGAAAACAAACGTTCCCTGGTTTAGACCTGGATCTCACCCCAAGACTCATCGTGTACATACAAATACCCAACTAGGTCAAAATGTGTCACATTCCTGGTCTCTGGAATTTTGGGCAAGGGATACTCAACCTACACAGCAACGAGGAATGTTAAAGAAACAGTACTGCATCCCCATCATATGATCCGCGTCCTGTGAAGGCCCGCGAAGCAAGAAGCCCAGTATCCCATCTTCCCAGAGCCTCCGGTCCTCTTTTCCTGCATGCGCACTGCGCTCGGCTTCTAAAGGCCTCCTCCAATACACTGAGAGAGACTTTGGAAACGATCTTGACATGGACATGGGAGGATGGCTTTTAGATCAACCAAATCAACCCTGGCGTCAGTGGGCTGACAGATATCCCAGCCTGATTATCCTCATATCTGAACACACTGGGAGACGCTAATGGAATGATATCTAAGCAACAAATGGGGGAAAAAAAAAACTGGCTTCTCTTCTGGTCACAAGTCACAGGTCTTGAGGGAAGTCACTGACTTCTGTCTCCCAAGGGTCTGTCTTCCACCTGGTCATGTTATCATTAAATGTGATTATTTGAACAATATTTTTCAAAACTATCATGTAAACAACTTTCTATAACTTACATGGGAAATTTCCCCACATGGTCCTACCATGTTATCAAAGATTACGAGAATCTCAAAGCAAGTGGGCTGACAAACATTTAATATACTTTAAAGATAGTTTAGAATAAAACTTCATAGTAAAAAAAAAGGTTCTTAAGGAACTATCACCTTTTTGTTGGTGATCGGAACAGACAAGAAATAGTTGGGTTGATAATCTTTGGGGGTTTTTTTCCTCTTCTTTATGCGCTCATTCTTCATGCCTTCCTCTTCTTTGGCTCTCTTTGAATGGATCTGAGGTACGTCAGTGACTAGAGGGAAACAAAGCAAAGTGAGAGAGTGTCTCACACATTTAAACAAAGACAACCGAGTTTAAAAATAAAGAAGCCGCGCAGTATATATAATAAGCAGCAATCCTGTATAACTCATTTTCAAATCTAAAGCAAGAGTCGGCAAGCACTTCCACAAAGAACATAATTGTAAACAGTTTAAGCTTTGCAGACCATAGGGTCTGCGTTGCAGCTACCTCACTCTGCCAAAGCAAATGAAAAGATAGAGCTATGTCCCAATAAAACTTTATTTACAAAAGGAGGTCAGATTTATACCTTAGGGCAACACTAACAAGCACTCTCTACCACATGCCAAAGGTTTGTTGTTGTTTTTTTCCTCATTGTTTTTGCTTTATTTTGTTTTTTGAGGAAGGGTCTTCTTCCTTAGCCCCTCAAGTTCAGGATTGTGAGCTTACGCCACTGTGTCTGGCATCATGGTCTTTCTACCACTAAGAAAGTGGATTGTCAGTTGGTTGGTTTGTGTTTGCTTATTTCATCCACTCCCTGTGACCTAACTTCCTTCCGCTAGCACACTTCCTCCTAGCACAATGTCCCATCCCTTCCCAGCAGCACTGGCGACCTAATACTCAGGCCACTGTGGATATTCATAATCCAAATTGTAGCGAGTGGATCATGTCAGACAGGCTCTAATGTCAATTTAAAAATCTTTCCATTGACTAAAGATGAGACAATTCGAGCATCAAATTGAATACCAAATTTAGCAATGTGACTTTTATCAGATATGATGAAATCCATTAGTTCATAATGATTCTAAAAAGGAAAAAATTAAAACCACAATTCGATTACCTCTGGAGAAGTCAGACAACCATTCTGAAAAAAATAATCACTCACGGGCACACAGTACAGTTTTACACCCATGTAGTGTGTCTTGGGTTTTCTCCCCTCACTCCAGTGCCCTGTTGACACAATCAACCTGTGACACTGTGAGCCACTGTCATGCTTTATCTTTTTTATAGAGTCTTCTCGTTATTTACCAAGTTCATCTGGAGATGAATCCCTCTGCTCTCTCACTCCCTGACTTTATTTTCCTTCCAACTTTGGGATCACAGTCTGTGTTCTGAAGGGCAATTTGTTGTTATTCCATTTACTTGGTTTCACATGAAAAGATAAAAAGCAAATATTTATATAATCATCTAGCTCACCGATAGAATTGGTGACTTGAGGTCACAAAAATGCAGAAAACTTTGGCCGTCTGCCCTGGATCGTTCAGATTATTTATAGTAATTTTATTGGTTAGCAAAAAGTCATCCGTGGAAGTACAGCTTGTAAACCCATAAACTTAATTTATTATACTTGTTAATTTTCATAATGACTTCAGTAGCCATTTAATGTGCACTGATAAACTTGATGTCATTGACAAAGGCCATTACTTCTCAACTGAAGATTTTTTTTTTAACTAAAGCACCACGTGTCAAGTTATGTAAATTATCTAATTTTTCCTCAATTCTATTTATTCATTCAAAAACTACAAAGGAGTGAATTAGAAGAGAAATTAATTTAATTAAGTACTCCATCTGTTATTGTGGGTTGATTGTTTCCACACTTGCTCTTAATTAAAATGCTAGGAATAAATTAAAGTTTGTTTTGATATTTGCTTTCTTGTTATTTAGGCAGATAAAAATCTTTCAAGTAGACTGGGGGTGGCTATGCTCACCTTCAATTCCAGCACTTGGGAAGACTGAGACGGGAAGGTTACTGAGTTCAAGGTCAACCTGGATTACACATAGAGTCACTATCTTTAAAAAAAAAAAAAAGCCTAGTGACATCACAACCATCTTAGTCTGCAGCATTCTTTATGACATTCACACAAATAAAAAATAATAGCCTACTAGATTGACCCACCCTAACATCTACATCGTCAATGACCTGCTGGAGTGTTTGAAGGGACTGGTTCTTCAGAAAGATAACCGCAGGATCTCCATGACTCAGAGCAACAGCAGGATGTCCAGGAGGAGTTTTGGTGAGGGTCCGGTGATGATGGTGTGTCAGAGGCCTTGAACCAGACCAATGACTCATTGCAGTGAACATCTTGTGTGTGAAGTGGGGAGCTGATTGGACAAAAGGGTCTACTGCATGACACACCACAGTATCCAATGCCACTGGGATGAGTGAAGAGGTTTTGGAAAGATGGAAGAGCAAGGTGGTTCTTTTGTATGTGTGTGTTTTGTTTCGTTTTTAATTGAGTTTATTTTTTTTGCAGGGTGGGGGTTCTTTGGAGGGGATGCTGCAGGGGTGAGAAGGATTTGGAGGGGCTGGGAGGTGAGTGGGATTCGGGTGCATGATGTGAAATTCTCAAAGAATCAATAAAGAATTATGTTATCAAAAATAAATAAAATACCCTAATAAAGCAATTCTTAGAACATATCCACGCATTATGCATGACACATTACGGTATTCGGTATTTGCCTTCCCAATTAATTATATAAAGGACACAGAACATAATTTACCTCTTTTTAACCGACACAGAATAATCACTGATACCGGTATATACTAAGATAAATCTTTTCTATACAAAAATTTTAGATGAATTTTTGTTTTATATTTTAAATTTTTTAAACTATAGCTTAACTAGTTAATAAATAATAAAATGGTAATTTCCTCTATCTCAGAAATCTCCAATAGTTATATTAGAACTCTGTGCGAGGAAACCCGGCCTGGTGATGCATGCTTATGTTCTAATGCTTGAGGGCAAGAGGATCAGAGGTTCAAGGCCAGACTTAGCTACATAATGATTGTGAAGCCATTCTGAGCTCCCTGAGACTTAGTCTTAAAACATACACACATATAAACAAAACCAGTTCTGAGGACATAAAATAAGGATTAATAATTTCTACAGAACCGAATTTCACATTTAGGAAAGACAACTAGAAACCAGCTCTCAAATATTTTCTTTTGAATCTTGATTTAAATGCAGCTTAAGAGCTGGAGAGAGGGCCCACCAGGTAACGGCGCTTGCCACCAAGCCTGATGATCTGAGTTCAAGCCCCAGGACCTAGATAGTGGAGAGAGAGAACTGATCCCCCCAAGTTGTCCTCTGAACTCCACATGTGTGCTTTCGCATGCACACACTCATACCTATCTACCTACATACATGTACACCCACACAAACAAAAAAATGCAATCTTTAAGCTGTTGCTTGATTTTTCAGAACTGGCAATCTCAAATGACTAGAATCAGTGAAAATAAGCTTTCCCCCATCTCCCGTGGGAAGCAGGCTGGGCTATTCCTATCAGCAAAATGACTCTCCCATGCTAACTCCCACTCCACTCTCAGAGGCAAAGAACAGCCAACACCAAACATTTTCTGGATGCTCCCAGGGTCTCCAGCTAATTGAGTCACAATGTGCTTCTCTCATAGAGAGAAGAAACCCCCGAGTCCTGATGCCCTCCTCACTCAAGCTAGATTTGGTTGCTGGAACATGCCTAACCACCAGCCAAAGGTGTGATCCATTCTGCTCGAGCCCTTCACCGTGTCTGAGATGTTTCTTTCATATATACATTTATGGTTTAGTTATTATCTATCTCTGTGTTCTAGTAAATAACCCTAAATGTATCTTACATTCTTGTATTTGATTATAATATTCAAAAACTTTTAATATTCCTATATATTTCTAGCAAAATATCCTCTTGTATAAAAACCACTCCCCCCAAGAAAATGCAAAACCCCATTTCATCCAATCAAACCCAGAAAAGATGACTTAGTGCACACTGAGAGAGGCATCATCTCTAAAATGAGACGTCACCATCTAAAATGTCAAGGGAAGTGTTTTCTCTGGCAAATGGTACACTTCCCAGATGTTCTCCTTAGCACTGTTCTCCTCACGGTTCTGCCAGAGATGCTATCAGCAAGAATCTCTTAGCAGTGAACTCTCAATTCCCACACCCCAGGAAAACCAAAGGACTCACCAGCTTGCACCAGCCACCTGGAATCTTAAGACTGTTGTCTGAAGTGTGAACCTAATTAGTCTTATCAATAAAAACCAGAAGTCACATATCAGGGTAATAACCTGAAAGATCAAAGAGCAGCCACCAGTGACTTCTTACCTCTTCAGATCCTCAGGCAGAAAGGGCTGAGATCCTGTCTCCACCTCACCTTAGCACTTCCTTTCTCTGCACCCGCTGAGTGCTGGGATAAAAAGGCATAAGCCTCCATCCCCTGGCCTCTATGGTTAGCTCTAGATCTCAGGCAAGCTTTATTTGTCAGAACACAAACAAAATGCCACACAACAGTTGTCTACACAGCACCAGAAGACTGATTAACTTTGCATGATCATAAGCACAGCAGAAAGCCAAATAAGGGCCAAGTTAGATTCCCAGCACCTACATCAGGTGGTTC
>CABHPH010113592.1:0-15905 GCA_902168325.1 Peromyscus nudipes
TTCCTATTTTAGGATTTTGGAGTAGATTCTTTGGGTTTTTCTACCTTTTTTTAGGTTTAGTTCCATCTTACCAGATGCATGCAGGTGCCCCCTCCCCCATTTTTTCTTTCTATATAAAAATAATTTATTTGGCCAGGCCATGGTGGCACACATTTTTAATCCCAGCAGTTGGGAGTCAGTGGCGGGGGATCTCTGTGAATTTGAGGCCAGTTTCTCTGTGTAGCTCTGGCTGTCCTGGGACTCGCTCTGTAGACCAGGCTGGCCTGAGTTTTTGTCATATAAGAGATAACCAGTTTCTCAGTTTTGCTGAATTTTTCTAACTAAAACAGTTTGTAAGTATTTCTCTTATTGTTCCAAGACCCTGAGTATATGTATAAGAGGGAGTTAAAGAAACTGGTGTTTTTAGCTATCTTTTCCTATGTCAGGTAGAGGATGAAGAAAGATTCTTGTGGTATGCAGTTTGTGGAAGTTATCAGTTATGTTATATGCTTTTGAACCATTGAAGATTTTCATTATTAGAAGCAGAAAGCTGTACTGTTTCAAGGATGATTATAAGTTTACTATTCAGAGAACTCGAGTTTTAAATGGGTTCATTGCGACTGGCCATTGGACATATTAAAAATCATGATGTGGGAATGTAAAGTGCTATATAGCCTCTTTGGAAAATTATTTGACAGTTTCTTAAAAAGTTAAATGTAAACTTACCACATGACCCAGTAATTCCACTTGTAGGTTTCTGCCTGTTAGAAATGAAAATACATCCACACAACGACTTGTATATGAATGTTCACAGTAGTATTTAGTCATAATATCCCCAAATGGACACAGTCGAGATGTCCATTAACTGGTGAGTAGATAAACCAAATGTGCTCAGTATGTACAGTAGAATTGGTGAGTAGATAAACCAGATGTGCTCTGTATGTACAGTAGAATAGTAAGTAAATCAATAGGGAAAATGCATGCCACAACATGAATTAACCTCAAGGACGTTATAGTAAGTGATATGAGCTACTCAGGAAATACCGCCTGTTGTATGATTCCATTTATATGAAATGCCCAGCAACAGGTCTGTGGCAGGAGGATGGACTGAATGAATGCACACAGCTCATGAATGTCCTAGGGCTAGATGGTAGTGGGTGGTGTAGTGGGGAATTTACAGTACGGATTTTAGGGTACATGTTATGCTTTCAGGTTATTTAAAAGAGGGGAGGAGAGCTGGGGAGATGACTGTGGATAAGAGCACTTGCAGTTCTTGCAGAGGACCAGGGTCGGTTCTCAGCACCCACACTGGGTGGCTCATAACCACCTGTAAATCCAGTCCTAGGGGCAGCTGATGTCCTCTTCTGGCCTTCATGGGCATACACGTGCACAAGGTGTACAAATAGATAAGCAGGCACGTACACACACACACACACACACACACACACACGATAAACAAGCAAATCTTTAAAAATAGGAGAGAAGTTAAAATTAATTTCCCAGCTAAAGTTTTAAGATAAATATTGGCAGATACAGTCATTTAAGAAATTATGAAAAAAGATTTTTTTTAAAGAGATGTAGTCTTTCTGGAAAATGTAAAAGGTATTTGATTTGAACTGAAAACAACATAAACAGTCCTTTGCCATGAAGTCACACATGTCAAAGATAGCATCAACTGTCTGAATATTCAATTTTTCCACACTTGTGTACTGAGTCTGGTGAATTGGTAATGTACAGTTACGTCTAGGGAGAAATAATTGGTCAAAAATGTTAATGTCTATATCCTTTAATTTTATATAAAAATATTCTAAGGAAATCATTAGGAATGCAAACAAGGATTTGAATTGGAAGTATTCCCCATGGTGTGTTTTTTATTATTAACCAAAAAACTAAAAGCAACCTTTGCGCCGTCCCTGTTGGAAGAAGATCAGGGTTGTTGCAGGAGTAGAAACAGTTCCTCATTGGCGTAAGTAGAACTTGTTTGTTGAAACAGGTAGACGGTGCTCAGCAGCCTGCAATACTGAGACCATTGAGGCCTGCTGGCAGCGGGGAACAAGCTACCTTTTCCATTCTGCCCTGGGGAGGCTCAGGCTGGTCACTTCTTTCTCTCTGTCCTCTCTTTCCTTCTTTGTGCCCTGTCCTCGGCCTTTTTGTGTGGGGGCCAGCTCACGTGGACTCAGTCTTGTATTTCTGAGAGGTTCTAGAAGCATCCTTTTGAGTCTTAAGTGGGTCATGAACACCGGTGGCTGGCCTGTACTGAGTTTAGTTAGTGGGTTACTATATATTTCACGGGTTTCTGTGACGGTGACAAGGAGTATTTCTTACCAACTTAAACGTATTTCAGAACTCAATTCTGAATAGTGAGCACCTGTGGTGGATTCGTGCTTTACAAACCGAACCTCTCCAGTCTGGTTTCTACTCTTTTTCCGTCATTAAAGCTCCTTCGGGAAGATTGACAATTAAAACCAACTGCAGCTGGGGCTCCTTCTCCATCTCCCGACACATCACCTTCTGACTCCCATTGATGCTCCTGCATCCTGACCTGCCACCAGCTTGCCCGAGCTCATCCCTTTAACGTCATTGTCCTGTCGCATCCATCCTGTACATCCTTTCTCCTTGGGAGCTATGGGATCCTTTACATCAACCATTCTGTTTTTTTCTCTATACCCCTTCCTGCTGGGATTCGCATTCTAAACCCCGAGACTTACTGACTAGCCCTTACAATGCTGCACTAGCTTTGTTCTTTCTCTGTTCTTCTCTGGGGTGATTATGTACTGTGATTTTCTTAGCTTTGCAGTCCCTGCCAGCACTGAGGATTTTTTCTTTTTTTCTTTTTCTTTTTCTTTTTCTTTCTTTTTTTTTTTTTTTTGCGGGGGAAGGGGGGCTTCCAAGACAGGATTTCTCTGTGTAACAGCCCTGGCTGTCCTGGAACTCACAGAGATCTGCCTGCCTCTGCCTCCCAAGTGCTAGGGTTAGGGGCCAGTGCCACCACACCTGGCAGCACTGAGAATTCTTTATACAGTATATTCAATATTCACTCACTTACACATTACATATTTTAAAATGGACTACTTATCATCACACATGTTTGTAAATTTTATTTTCTTTTTCTCCATCTTAAGAAATACAACCTCTTTTTTCTACTGTAAATTTAAGAGTAATTCAACTTGATTTTTGTGTCCAAAGGAGAAAAAAATCTTAATATTAATGGGTATGTATATTAATATTTTTCTGTATATTTGAGGCTATTAATAATGACTTTTTCCTTAGACTAAAGACACAAAGTGTAAAGTGTTTTGGATACTAATGATCTGTGTTTAATTTCTGTACTGAGTATCTTACTCCAGAAAGAAGCAATACTGATTGAAAAAATACAACCAATTCAGAAATGTGCTGGGTAGACAGTAAATGTTTCCAGGATTTTGTGCAGAGTTCTTACAAGTAAAGTGAACCATAGACAGAATAGTTGTTCATAAATATGAGATGAATGTCCGTTCAGTGGTGTATTGTCATTGGTTGGAGGCTAAGTGTTGAGTTGCTGTGTAGGAGAGGCAGCAGTGGACCTCAGCCCTGTGTATTTAGCCCTCATTATGTGTTGAGAAGTGTGAACAGTGTGTATAAATCTGAAGTTGTGCTACAGCCATGGTATGTGTGTTGAAGGCTTGGGTATTTTTCCACCCTGTTACCCTGATTGCAGACATGTTGTGAATGGGGAGAGTCTGAACTCAATGAGAGGCGTGGAGTGAGAGGGTGGGTTACAAAGGCAGCTTAGTGTGACTTTTTAAAGAACAGCATCTAGCAGAAGCCAGGCTTTGGGAATCTTGTCGAATCTGAAGGATTTTTAAATAGTTGGCAGCTGTCGTTGGCAAGTTGATTGACATTCAGTGTCTAAATGAAAATGGGAAGATGAGTAGAAGAGCTAGCAATAAAAGAAATGTGTATCTTCTCGCTTTGACTCTTGTGGGTTGGACAGAGTTGATGCTATGATAAACAGAGCAGCAGAGGCTTGGTCGTCATTCAGTCTTAGGGCTGTAGTGGACTAATGCAGACTTCAGGGGACCGTCATGGCCTGGTGCCTCGTGGAGAAGAAGCATTTGAACCTGCATTGGCCGTGCTAGCTTAGTGGGTAAGACATGGCATGTAGAATGAGAGGGCCTTCATTCCTGGATCAGTCTTGAAGTTGAGCATTTCTACTGAACTACAGAAATCTCTCTTGACAAAACAGTAAGTTTAATGACATGGAGAACTGAACTCTTGAAATTTGCACTTAGGCAAAACTTAAACATTTGAAGAGGTAAGTGTGAGGCATAATCTTCACAGGAAACATTAACATCATTGTCGGTCTTAAAAAAGTCGGCTTAGCCGGGCGGTGGTGGCGCACGCCTTTAATCCCAGCACTCGGGAGGCAGAGGCAGGCGGATCTCTGTGAGTTCGAGGCCAGCCTGGGCTAGCAAGTGAGCTCCAGGAAAGGCGCAAAGCTACACAGAGAAACCCTGTCTCGAAAAAACCAACAAGGAGACAAAAAAAGAAAAAAAAAAGTCGGCTTAACTTCAGGGTCCATTCCAAGGCAGCTCTAAATATTCTCTGGGTAATAGAAAGAAACAAATGAGTAGTTAATTTAGACACTGTCCTCACCTAGCTGTGGCCTTGGCCCGTCTAAACGTTGTAGTGAAAAATGATAAAATGGGGAATGTTAAAATGTTTTCCTTTTAGAAACAAAGTCTATGACAGATAGGTCAAGAAAGTGCTGGAAACCTGGTTGGTTAAAGACAAGAAGGTGAGAGGCGATTTCCCCAGAATTTACTGTATTTGGGTGGAAACAAAGGTTGGAGGATGCCCTGTGTTAAAGTGGCTGACAGAGAACTCCGAAACGTTGTTTCCTGTAGAAAAACCACACTTACCCCTACATCTCAATCCTTCTAACTTACGCTGCATGCATTCTGCCTTTCCTTCTTACATGTGCTCTTACTGACTTCATAGCAAATGCATTTTAAAAGTCTCTGGGGTGGTTTATTGCCATTAAGCAGTTTTGATAATTTTTAATGATATTTTTATTTATTCCCTTTCGCTAGCTGGATTGCCTTTTGCAATTCTTACTTCAAGGCATACCCCCTTCCAACGAGGAGTGTTCTGTAATGATGAGTCCATCAAGTACCCTTACAGAGAAGACACCATACCTTATGCGTTATTAGGTGGAATAATCATTCCATTCAGTTTTATCGTTGTAAGTTAAACCTGCTTTTCCAAGTTTATAACTTTTGAGCACATGGCTTACTCTTGTGATAGTTTGTTAATGATTAAATGTATATCCCCTCAGGATATTTTAGCTTTAGTGGAAGGATTATTTTATGGGGCTATTTTAAATGAGATCAAAAGAGTGAACAATGTGTAATTGGAGCCTAACTCAGTCTGTGTAGATTTTGTGCTAATGTTTATGCCACTGTGATTATTATAGTTCTGATTTGCCACTGTTTCAGTAATTATGTGACTAATTGTTGAATGTTACAGTAGTGTGTGTCTCACAGAGTTAATGCATTGGATATCATAACTGAATATCTTTTTCTGAGTTCTAGACAAGAAAAATTGCTAACTGATATTAAAACTTCATTCAACTCATTTCTTTTTTTAGAAGAATTTTAAATGCTGCCGTAAACGGAGAGAGAAAGTTTGAGTTCTGTGATTAGCGGTAAACATGGAAGGAGTTTTACTAACACCAAAGGCAACACTGCCGGCCTGAGCCACAGTGGCAGCCATTGCTGTCCACTGCCCCAGTGGGGTGCTTAGAGGGCGTGGCTCCGGGTGGAGTTCAGTCATAGGCTGTGTCCATGGCCTTTACATCCAGAAATTGTGTTACTTAAATAAACATTTATGTGTTAAAAAAGCTTATGACTTTAGCAACAGTATTTATGTAAACACAGTTAAAGGCAGAAAGTATGATCCTAAGAGAAAAGACAAGATGACAGCATGTACCGTGTTAACTTTTGAAGTTAATGTTAAATTAACATTTAATTAATTTGGCAACATCATTAAAATCATCACAGTATCTGATTAGGAATGAAAATTAGTTAATTTATACTCTGTGGTAGACAACTAATGAAAAGAAACCTACTGTATGAGTGTTTATTTTGTGAAACTGAGATGCCGGGAAGAAGGATGCTGCTTTGTCAGCCCGCGTCTTCAGTGACTGTCTTGGAGCCTGCATGTCCTAGCCACTTATGTGACACTGTCCTCAGGATCTGGTGAGGGATTGTACTGTAGCCGACATGCTCGTCCTGCAGTATGCAAAGGTTAAAGAACTAGTAAAGGGGAACAAGTCCGTGGTGGTTTGTCAGAGGAAGTCATCTGTGTAGAGACAGGGTCTCCCTGTGTTTCCCAGCATGGGCAAGAACTCATGTGCTTAGGCACTCCTTCTGTCTCAGCCTTCCCGAGTAGCTGAGAAGTCTTTTCCTCTAAAAAAAAATTATACATGAATCTTCCCTGAGCATGGTGGTGCATGCCTATGCTCCCAGCACTCAGGGAGCTGATGCAGGAGGATTATAAGTTCAAGACCAGCTTAGACTACTTAATGCGATTGACTCTCATGAGAACAAATACGCACATACAACCGGGCAGGGCTGTCCTGGGTTATAGTTGCAGATAGTGGCTGATGTCCGACCAGAGTCACGTCTCCCATGTAAAGTGCTAGATGTCCTGTTGTCTCAGTTCTGCTGTCAGTTAAAGGTGCACAGGTCACACTGTAGGCTGCACCAGATGAGAGGGCAGTGGCGGAGCAGGTGCCCAACACAACAGTCCAACATGGGAGTTATGCTCTATGAACTTGGAGCTTTGTTCCAGGATGAAGAGATGGGTCAGTGGTCGCTGCTCTTCCAGGCTATTCAAGTTCAGTTCCCAGCACCCATGGTGATGGCTGACAGCCACCTGTAGCCTCAGCCCTGGAGAGTCTGACACCCTCTTGTGGCCTGGGCGGGCACCTGCACACGTGTGGCACACCCACAGAGACACATATACACATAAGTAAACATGTGAGAGCTTTGAGCACAGTCTTTCAGAAGTTATCTTTGCATTTAGTAAAATGGTGAGTGAATTAATGTAAATCAAGATCCTTGAAGTGCACATTATTTTCTTAAAGGTGCTGTGAAAGTACATTTAATGGACAGGCAAGATGGCTCAGCAAATAAAGGTGCTTGCTGCCAAAGAGGACCTGAGTTCGATCCCTGGGACTCCCATGGTGAAAGGAGAGAGCTGACTCCTGCAAGTTGTTCTTTGACCTCCACTTGCACGTCTATAAACACACACACACACACACACACACACACACACACACACCCCCTTCCCCAAATAAACATATGTAAAACAAAGTACTAGGAGGTCTTACTTTCAAATTGGTATCAGCAGAAGCAAACTGCTTAGGGCAGCAGCTTCATGTACTAATTTAAAATAATTCTCGTTTACTTATTAATTCAGGTTTTTTCAGGTACTCCTTAATCAGAGTTGTATAAATTGAATTTTATTAGAAAGTAAATTGTGTGTGTGTGTGTGTGTGTGTGTGTGTGTGTGTGTGTGTGTGTAAATCATTAAACAGAAAGTCATTGATTAGACTTTGCACCAAGCCTTTGGCATGACTTGCAGCTGATTTGTAATCACACTGGTGAAAAGTCAGAGAACCAGGAGAGAAGGGGGGATTTCAGTACAGAGGACATGGCCAGGGAGAAGAAGCCACAGTAAATGGGGCTGATAAACGTCTGTTCAACCCAGTAAGTCATTCTTGGCTTTTGAGAAAGAACCCGGAGGATATAAGGCAGTGGAAGGAAGCCAGGAGAGCTGTCTGGGAGGGGCACCAGTAATTTCAAACTTCTTTTGGGCCAGCAGACCCGGAATGAAAGAAGGAACACTGTAGGGATGCTGTGTAGACAGAATCTTTAGTGGGGCCGTAAAGGAGCTGGTGAGAGAATGCTGTGAGCGTAGGCTCTAAGGGACGGAGCAGCGATTTAGAAAACTGTTACCTTTGTAAGATTCCGCTTCACTCCCTGGAACGTTCTCCTTAGTGTCTTAATAATTTATAGTAGCCTGCTGTCTTCAGTAAATGAAACAGGAGAAGGACTTGAGTTGTAGGGTGAATTCGGCCACAGTTGGCTTAGGTGTAGACTCGAGCAGAGATTAAGAACAAGGTATAATGGGTCAAAGGTCAGGACAGAGTATCAAGATGAGTTAAAGAATGACTGTCCCCGCATGCAGAGCGAATAGAGAAAACTTGATGTAGAACTTCCTTTGGCTGTTTCTGTCAAAGAGGAGAGCATGTAACTTTGAAAAATGATGTCTGCTAACGAAGCACTTGTCAGCGTTAGAGCACCCCGGCCACTCTGATACAAGTGTTAGAGGCTGCTGCTGCTTGTGCAGGTCAGCTGGTAATCTGCCCCATGTTCGGAACACGGCAGGAGCGGGGTTTGGGTGCCTGCAGCTGATGCTGGAACATGACTGAGTTCTTGAAAACAGCTAGCAGCTGAGGCATGGAGGGACCCCATTGCTAAATTGTGATTGATTAATACACTTGCTGTGTTTCCTACCACCAGAGAGCAACTCCATAATGTGCTAGAGAAACCTTTTCTCACTAGCAGCCCATTGGGAATTACCAAAACCTCCTTAATGACCCAAAGAGGCAACATATTCTTCAAACAGGGCCACTGAACGTTGGTAAGGGTGACCCTTAACACAGTAGTGCAAGTGCAATGACCCCAGAAGTCCAGTTTCCTTCTCCTATGACCCAGTCTCAGGAAAAGGGTTTTATGAGTTCATTAACAGCTGGACTATTTTTGTGAGGTATAATGTGTTGAAGGGGTTTTGACTTTTACTCCGGGCACTACCTTTAGTTACCGTTTTGACACCTCCTGTTTTAGGCTCCTGTGTCAAATTTAGCTTGCTACTGAAAAGTTAAGAAACCACCCCAGCTTTACAGAATTCATAGTCTAATTGGCAGGATTCTGACTCGGGGATTCTGGGAGCTATGGAGCCAGATGAGGGAAGAATTGCGGGCAAGGGGTTCTTGAGACTCCACCAAGAGGCAGCTGTTATTTATTTCACCGATGGCAAGGCTGCTGCGCACACACACAGCCCTCCCCCGATTGGACAGGTTTGAGTGCGTTGTAAAACCGCTTATGTAAGTGTAAGGCGAGGGAGAGAAGTCAAGTGGCTGTCTCAAGGGGAACTTCGCACAGCTCTCCGCCTCCTTCCCACCCACAAGTCTGCAAGCTCACTGTTCTCCATGTGTCTGTGTAGACGGCAGGCCCGTAGAACGCATCCTCTTATTGACTCGAATAAATGCTAGTGTTTATAGTGATGCATTCAGTGTCTGGAGTTCTCAGGGTATTGGTGGTGAATCTGTGGAGTTGTTCTGCCATAAGCTCACTACACTGGTGTGCTCACCACACACACAGACTGACCACGATAGCAGTCCACAGCATGCTCATGGGGGGGACTTTAACTCCGTTTTTATAAAATGGTGAAAAATGAGAGGACTCACCTGAAATCGCCCTGGGGAAGGAGGAGTCTCAAGAACTTGTTTGGTCTCTCAGTAGGGCTCTCTCGAGGAGTCTGGTTTTCTCTGAGCTTTCCAGAAGGTAGAACTTGGAGACGGCGGGGCTGGAGTGTTCTTTTTAGTATGATGGGTGTCTGACTCAAAGGAATGTCGAGAAAAATGGAGACAGATAGATTTTAAAAATGGTCATAGGAGGAAGATTTTCATTGGGGAGGATGTGTTTGAATGAGCCACAGGTGTCTTTTGGGATCCGTCACTGTGGCTGTGGGGCTCAGTTTATTTGAATACAAGAAAAGACCCAGGGCTGTTGTTACTTCATGCAGACCGCGCACTGCTTTTGGCTCAGCCATGGCTTTGTCCGCAGTGCCTACAATCAGCCTGGTGCTTTGGTTACTTTAGAATCAGTGTCCTAACTTGGCTATTTTAAAGGGGAATTAAAGCGAAGACCGTTGCACCTTAGCACTTGCTTTTCTCTCTGTTCGTTCACAGTGCCTGCTTGTGGTTTCATTCTCTGTTTTTCTTTCCTTTTCAGATGATTGCCGGAGAAAGTCTGTCTGTTCACTTTAACAGCTTGCAGTCAAATTCCTTTGTCGGCAATCACTATATAGCTAGCATCTACAAAGCCATCGGAGCCTTTTTGTTCGGAGCCGCAGCGAGCCAGTCCCTGACTGACATTGCCAAGTATTCTATAGGCAGACTGCGCCCTCACTTCCTGGCTGTTTGTGACCTTGATTGGTCAAAAATCAACTGCAGTGACGGTTATATTGAGAACTACATCTGTCGAGGGAACGAAGACAAAGTCAGGGAAGGCAGGTGAGTGTGTGCTCTCCAATGCCCGTGTCACTTTGAGTGGTGTCCGCTGGCTACAAGGTTTGCATGCCTGGAAGAGGAGCTGCCTGCCACTTTGCTAAGAGAAGCTGGGGCAAGCCGTGGAGTGAGTGGAATCATGAACCACCCTTAACCCCAGTCCTGCTGTTTAGACCATGGTGTTTTTGTGTTCATTTAGGAGCATTTTACTGAAACTTTTTTTTTTAAACTTACTTTATTTTTTTTAAAGATTTATTTATTTATTATGTATACAGTGTTACGGCTGCAGGCCAGAAGAGGGCACCAGATCTCATTACAGATGGTCGTGAGCCACCATGTGGGTGCTGGGAATTGAACTCAGGACCTCTGGAAGAACAGCCAGTGCTCTTAACCGCTGAGCCATCTCTCCAGCCCCTGAAACTTTTTATAATGATGTATGAGCGTGTAAAATGAACCCGGACCACTTACTTCATGGTCGGTAAACTTTTTCTTAAGATGCTGGTTCAAGGCCTGGAGAGATGGCTCAGTGGCCTAAGTTTCTTCACTTACAGTAGGGTTATGTCTTAATAGAGTCATTTTAAGCTGAAAATGTCATAAGTAAAAAGAGTATTCAGTATACCTATGCAGCCTAAACATCTGTCACACAGTGATTGCGTTACACTCAGTAAAGGTGGCTTTCCTTCTTGGTCATGTGGCTGACTGGTAGCTGTGACTAGCCACCAGTGCCCAGGTTCACAGAGTTCTGGACCCTGTATTGTATATTGGAAAGATCTTTATAAATCAATTTTTAAGATCCAGTTTCTACTCGGGGGGTGTTACTTTCATACCGTAGTGAAGTAAAACAAATTGTAAGTTAACAGTCTGTATATACTAGCTGAACTACCTTTTAAAATAGCTTTACTGGTATATAATTTGTATCCATGAAATCTGTCCACCCTTAATCAAGGTTGTGAGTATTATTTCCATTGCATTAGGTTTTTGTCTGAGCCTGTGGCAGCCCTTGGGTCAACTTTCCGTCTTCACAGTTTTATATTTTCTATGATGTTGTATGTGAGATCATTCAGTGAGGACTCTGATATGTCTGCCCTCTCCTTTTAACATGTTGGTTTCATGATTCATCCAAGTTGTTCTGGGAGATTATTATGCCAATCCAGTCATCTGAAAGTTGGTTGACATTTAGGTTGTTTCTGATTTGGCGCTATGAAAAATAAAGCTTCAGCTGGGCATAGTGGCTCACACCTTTAATCCCAGCTCTTGGGAGGTAGAAGTGAGTTGAGGCCAGCCTGGTTTACATAGTGAGTTCCAGGCCAGCCAGAAGTACACAGTGAGACCCTGTCTCAAAAAATAAAATGAAATAAGATAAAAGCTGCTCTACACATTTGTGTGCGTGTAGTATGCCTTTTATTTTACTTGAATAAACAGGAGCAGAAATGCTGAGCAGACAGCATGGGCGTTGGTACAGTTCCAGGCCACCAAGTGTCGCGGTGATTGTGGCACTCTGCATCCTTCCCAGGAACGCAGGAGTCCTGGCCGTCATTTGCCATTAGTCTTTGGTGTTTTGGTCATCCTGCGGGCTTTCTGTATCAGTGGTTTTCCTTCGTGTTTTGTCGCTGGGTGTCTCCATGTGGCTTTGTCCTGTCGGTCCTGTCATCTGGGAAATCTCTGCTCAGCTCTTGTTTTTGTTTCAAAAAAAAAGTGGGTCCCTTGTTCCCCTGAGTTGTGAGTTACTTTTTTTTTTTTTTTTTTTTTTTGGTTTTTTGAGACAGGGTTTCTCTGTGTAGCTTTGCGCCTTTCCTGGAACTCACTTTGTAGACCAGGCTGGCCTCGAACTCACAGAGATCCGCCTGCCTCTGCCTCCCGAGTGCTGGGATTAAAGGCGTGCGCCACCACCGCCCGGCACAAGTTACTTATTCTTATACATGGCATTTTGGAGACATGTTTTGACATATTTTCTCCAAATCTGTTGCATCACTGTCTTTTTTCTCACTGATATTCCTTGAAGTATAGAAACGTAAACTTTTAAGAGCTTGTCTGTGTGATGTTGTGTGTGTGCTCGTGGAGGGAGAGGTCGGCACTGCATGCCTTCTTCAGTTACACCCCACCTTAGCTTTGGAGCCAGCGTCTCTGGAGTGGGCTGAGCCGGTTCCCTGAGCCTAGCTTGCAGAGAGCCCCAGCGATCCTCCGGGTTCTAGGACTCGGGTCCTTGTGCTTGAGTGGCGAGCACTGCTCCAGTGTCTGAGCCACTGTGTCGTTCGCTTTCATAGTCCGTGGTTTGGGATCCTAGTGAATCTAGACCCTCCCATGCTGTCTAAATCCAGTTTTAAGCTTAGCTCCTACAGTAAGTCCAGCATTTGAATTTATTTCGTGTATAATGTAAGGAAAGAATATTTATTTTTCCCATGGACTATACAGTTTTCAGAATTATTGACAAATCCATCTTTGGGGGAAGGGGATCGAGACAGGGTTTCTCTCTTGTAGCCTTGGCTGCCCTGGGACTTGCTCTTGAACTCAGAGAACAGGCTGGCCTCGAACTCAGAGATCCACGTGCCTCTGTGTTGGGATTAAAGGTGTGCACCGCCACTGCCAGCCAAATACATCTTTTTTAATTTAAATTTTTAAATTTTAAATTTTACTAGCACTTTTGTTGCAAATAAAGTAACTATAAATGTGGGTCTGCTGCCGGGTGCTCAGTCTATTTCATTATCTGTGTGCTTTTCTCTGCCAGTATTATACCGTAACAAGCTTGCTTTGTCTGTTGTTGTAGGTCTTTTGTGGCTCGTTTGCTAGAATTGTCATTGAGGTTGCTTCAGATCTTTACATTTTTGGTGGCTTGTGATCTTTTTAAAAATATTTTTTACTATTTTTATTTTGAGTCTGAGTGTTTTGCCTGCGTGTATGTATGTATGTGCACCATGCTCGTGCCTGGTACCTGCCCAGGCCAGAGGAGGGCGTCAGATCACTTGGAACTCGAGTTACAGACAGTTGTGAGCTTTCATGTGGGTGCTGGGACTTGAACTTGGGTCATCTGAAAGAGCAGCCAGTGCTCTTAACCGCTGAGCCATCTCTCCAGCCCCCACAGCTATTAATGTATAACACCGGGTCTCCTAACTCAGGAAGATGGTGTCGCTCCATCTGTTGAGTCTTCTTTAGTTACCAGTGATTACTTCCTTTTCCATCTCTTTCTCCTCGATCTCTGGAGCCAAGGAGATGTCACAGTCAAGAACAGTCTAGGCCTGGGGTGTGGCTCCCGGGTAGAAGTCTAGCCAGGCATGCACAGGCCCAGGTTGGATCACAAGCACCAAACAGAAAAAGAAAACGCAGGGAGGGAAAAGCTCTCTTGCAGGAACTGAAGTCAGCGTTTCTCTTCTTTTCTCCTAGGTTGTCCTTCTACTCAGGCCACTCTTCGTTTTCCATGTACTGCATGCTCTTTACAGCGGTAAGTACTGAATGTCTGCAGGGGCGGGGCTCTGCACGCAGGTGGAGCGAAAGGAAAGAGGCAGGAAGCTCGCTGCACTCAGGAGCGGCCAGGTGCCCTGTGTGCCGACACCGTGGGGTGCAGAGCTGCTGTGCTCCTTGGGCAGGGCACTGGGCTAGGGCCCAGCAGCTGTGGCTACTAATCGAGCAGCTGTGTCCTCTTCTCATTTTCTGAAACATTTCCTTGAGACTTTGCACTGGCTAGGTGCAGCTATGAGCCTGTGGGTCAGCACACTTGCCATGTTCCAAGTTGGCATGGAGGAGTTAGAAAAGATGGCCACCCACACCTCACTAAACCAGAGATGAGTATGTGAGACTTAGTACACATTCTAGGAATCTTTAAGTCCGTTTATATATTTTACGTATATATATGCACATACATATTTATATATTTTTGTTTTTTTCAGACATGGTTTCTTTGTGTAGTTTTGGCTCTCCTAGAACGAGCTCTGTAGATCAGGCTGGCCTCCAACTCAGTTGTTACATTTTATAACATTCTTTCTGTACTTACATAATTACTTATGCCATTCCATCAGCTAGAATTTTTGTGTTTATTCTTTAAAAAGTCTTTTATTATGTTTACGTGTGTGTGTGTGTGTACACACACGTGGAGGACAGAGGACAGCTTGTTAAGTGTTCTCTTCCTCCCTGTGGGTCATTGGGATTGAGCTGAGGTCAGGCTTGGTGGCATGCGCCTTTACCTGCTGAGCAGCCATCTTGATGGTCCTATGTTAATTTTCTTTGTAAGTAAATTTTTATATAGGTTAATGCAGGTAAATCTGCAGATTCCCGTTTTTCCCTTAATATGGCCATATGTTAAATATAACATGAGTATTTAAAGATTAGATAAACAATCCATTATATAGTTGGGCAGTCCCATAGGTCTATAATCTAGCACTTGGGAAGACTGAGTTCTAGGCTTTATCTATGGAATTCAATCTGATGTGAATGAATGTTGAGTTAATTTGGTAACAGAATTTATAATCAACTTTAAATTTTTTATTTGAAAAACCTGTAAAAAAATTTGCAGATGTTATATAACATTCAAGTCCGCAACTTTAAGCCATTACTAGGTGATTTTTGGATTCAACATTCTGAAAAATCACAGGGCTTTCCTCTTACGACTCAGCAGAACCAGAGCTTCCTTTGAAGACACACACTCCAGTCTTTCTGTAGCTGTGCCGTGGAGGTGTGACTCACTTCAGGGTAGTTAACAGCAAACAGCGCTCTAACATTCTGTTTATCTTATTAGGAAAACTTGGAGCTCTTGTTCCAAAGGAACCAAACATGTTTCATTTTCTAACTAGGATACTAAGGAAAGCTGGGCTGGTCAGAGCCAGGTGTACCCACACGTAGGACTTGGTCCAAAGCACAAGGTTGTGGGCTACAGTGATTGGCGTTGGAAGTGTTCAGCCAGACCCGCATGGGTCTGTGATTTGTTTTCACGACCTGAGTGTCAGTGTCTCTGACCTTGAAAGAGACGTAGGATTCTGTTTTGGTTGCTGTCAGTGATTTATATTTTACACTTAAAACAAAACTTTTTCTTGTAATTTCCATGTAGAAAAAATGTAGAATGACTGCTACTCTCGAGAGGAAGAGTAGAGGCCTTGGAAGGGGCCATGGTCTGTGAGCTTTGCAGAATCTCTTGACAATCAAGGGCACTTGCTTTTTTGATTACCTGAAAGCTTGGAAGTCACATAGATGGAGGCTCAGCTTGCCCTGTGGGTATGTAGGAGCCTTTGCGAATCTGTTCACACCATGAAGTGGTACCGGGGTCAGTGTGACTTGACAGAGGCCTGGGGAAGGGGGGTCAGTTAGTGAAGGGCCTGCCTGCAAGGATGACCCCCTCAGTTCCAGTCACAGCACCCATGGAAAACGCTGCGTGTGCTGGCCCTTGCCTGCAACAGCAGCACTGGGAAGGCAGACAGGAGGCCTTCTGGAGATTGCTGGCCAGAGCTCCAGGTTCAGTGAGAACCCTGACTCAAAAAGTAAGGCTGGAAAGATGGCTCAGCGGTTATTGCCTGTTCTTCCAGAGGACCAGGGTTTAATTCCCAGCACCTACGTGGTGGCTCAGAACTGTCTGCAACTCCAGTCCCAGGAGACGCAACACTGC
>CABHPH010113593.1:0-11875 GCA_902168325.1 Peromyscus nudipes
GCGATAGACTGGGCCCTCCCTTCCTCACTAATTAAGAAAAGTCTTGTCTGCTTAAAGCTCAGTCTTCTGAAGGCATTTTATCAATTGATTCCCCCCACCCCCCACCCCCCACCCCTGTCAGATGACTTGTGTCAAGTTAGCATAAAATTAGTCAGCATAACAATATGAGGGAATGGCACCATCCATGTCACTTCCTGTCCTGCTTAGCATAGGCTATCAACTTGCACAGCCTCAAATCTTGTGGGAAAAAAGTCTTTATTGAGTAATTGTCTTTATCAGTTTGGTTTGTAGGCTTGTATATAAGGGATTGTCTTGATTATTAATTGATGCAGGAGGGCTCAGACCACTGTGGGTAGCACCATTCCCTGGCAGGGGGTCCTGAGCTGTATAAGAAATTAATGAGTGAGCCAGCAAGCAAGTTTCCTCCATTATTTCTGCTTCCAGATCCTGCTGGAGTTCCTGACATGAGTTCCTGTAGCAATGGACTGTAACCTGAGAGTTGAAATAAACCACTCCTTCATTATGTCGCTTTTGGTCAGTGTTTTATCCCAGCAACAGCAAGGAAACAAGAACATGGTCCACACCTTGAATAACTCTACAAGTTTCTCCTTGTGGTCTTGGATTGATTTAAGAATGGGTACCTTCAAGTCTACCTTTACGTTACGCCATTTCTACTGTATTTCAGAAAGAACAAACTTCAAATAATTGAGGTTATCATTGTCCCCAAGTACCCCAGATGGTCAGTTCATACATTCTTTTTTTTGTTTGTTTTTTGTTTGTTTGTTTGTTTTTGGTTTTTTTCAAGACAGGGTCTCTCTGTGTAGCTTTGTGCTTTTCCTGGAACTCACTTGGTAGCCCAGGCTGGCCTCGAACTCACAGAGATCTGCCTGGCTCTGCCTCCCCAGTGCTGGGATTAAAGGCGTGTGCCACCACTGCCTGGCTCAGTTCATATATTCTTACGCTCATTTGTTCCACAATTGCTGACAGAATCCTTGGTTCTAATGATCCTTGACTCCCCCAAGAGACAGCCGGCAGGAAGACATCTTAGAAACACAAAGACTTTTTCCTGCAGCTGTGACCAGATGGTGTGAAAAGGGCAGTCACAAATTTCAGGACAGCCAATGGCTCACTGTAGAAAAAAACATGAAGAAAGCCCTGCCTTTCACATTTGTCCCTCTTTTCTGGTGACTCAATCATAGCAATTTGTCAGCTTTCCTTGTGGAGAGTGAAGTGGGAGGCCGGTAGTAGCAACACTGGCTTCCAGCTGCCTCCAGTGCCTCATGATGATCCGGATTAAAGTTCCAGGTTGGGCTGTTTAGATATGTCACCGTCTGAGATGTGAGGGACCACAGAGTACTTGATATTACAGAAGTAGTGGGCTTTGGAATCTGGCAGGGTGAAACTCTTGCCTTTTCTGTATTGTTTCAGAATAATATAGAAGTGAGATTTTTGGTTCACGTCCATTGAAAAGCTCTTTCTTATCTCCAGAGTGTCAAATATGCTTTGGGAATGGGCTAGGAGTTTCCTGTCCTCAGTCTGTCTCATGAGGGGAGGCTGGTGAGAAGTAGTGATGGCTTGCTCCATGCTGTGCTCTCAGCCTATTTAGCCAAGTGATTTGGATTGAATCTTGTTTTTAGCTCCACTCTTATAGAGGTAAAGAAATTACTTCATGATCTCACCCTTGGCCTGCAGCCCAGAGCTATCATGATAGCAGAGTCAGCATACCAGATGCAGACACCTTCATCCTCATCTCAAAATGACTGGACCTGAAAACAGGAGGCCTTTTTTCCATATGAATTTTATTCTTAATGTTTCAAGCCTGTGGCTTCCTTCTGAGGAACTTCTTTGGTAGAGTAGAGAAAGGGAAGAGAGGAAAGACGAAGTGAAGGGGAGGAGATAAAGCCTTTACTAACACACTCAGGCAAGCTTCCTCGTGTGCATCAGAATTCAGGTGAGTGCATACCTGGGCCTTTGTGAAGGGCATTGCACAAATGCGTGTGAACCTTTCCACCCAGTGTTTTAGAAACTATAGTCACCAGGAATACAGCAAATCTTTGCTCTGCTTTTGAACAAAACAGGCCCTTTTTTGGTACTTCTGTGTTTCGGAATTCTGCAGCTCTCCAGTTGGCAGCCTGCCCTACAGCCCTCACCCATGTTCCCTCCAGTGAGTATGCCAGGCAACATGTTTGCTTTGCCCAGAGCCTCAGGGGGACAGCAGTTCCAGCTCTTCGCTGGATGCAAGCATTTCAAATAAGCCTTGCATGCTCAACAGAACCCTGAGGAGCTGCACAGGAGGAATCTGGATGAAACTGTGAGCCTGGCTCCACCTTCATCTCTAACCTGTCCCCAATCACCCATCCTGTCCGCTCCTGAGCCCAGCGTCCAGGCTAAGGGCCTGGGGAGTACTGTTCTCACCCAGAGTTCTGTCTTGGAATCACATTGCTGATACCAGTGTCTCTTTTTCAGAGGGGAGTGCATGGCACTGGGCTGCTGGGAAAACACATTGCTTATCACCCTTCAGAAAGACAGGACATAGGCTGGGAAGGTGGCTCAGCTGATGAAAGGGCTTGTTGTTTCAAGCATGAGAACCCCAGTTTAGAAGCCCAGTACTCAAGTAAAAAGCCACCATGGTGGTACACATGTGTCCATCTAGATCTGGGAGGTGAAGACAGCAGGCATCTGCCGGCCAGGAGACTAGCTGAGTCAGTGAACTCCAGGTTCAGCAAGAGACCTTGCCTCAAAAAATAAGGCTGGCTAGATAAAGAGCTACAGGCAATTAATGTCCCTGAGAGAGGGAGGATCATTCCCCAGGGATAAGCCCCCTAATTGGTCATCCTATCCCAAGTGGTCAACCCTGAAACTATGCACTCCAGCAATGCTAAATGGACTCAGCAAGTTGATTTATACATGTATATGTATACACACACATAGCAATAATAATTAAAGAAAAAGAGAGAGAGAAAATAGGTGAAGAGCAGTAGAGGAAGACACTCAAAATTGACCTCTGACATCCACACAGGCCACATATGCATGCTCCTCTGTACACATGCATGTGTAAACATGTATACACACACACACACACACACACACACACACACACACACACACACACACACACACACAACCTGGGAACAGAAGAGGTGTTTTCTGACTGAGGAGAAGGAAACTGAAAGGGGTTTTAGAAGTAGGAATAGCTCAGCTCAGATGGCTGGAGAGGAGCTTTGAGGGAATGAAGATCCCAGCAGGGTTAGTCTTTCATGATGTTATGAAAGGGTAAGCCCTCACAATAGGGCTCTTCTGCGCTTGTCCTCAGGACTACCGTCTATTGACTACTTTCTAGATGTCTAGACAAGTATGTATCCTGCTCAGGGCTAGGAGTTAGTTGATGGATTCAGCTTCTCGCATAGGTATTCAACAGAACAAACAATTAGGAAATGTTTGGTGGCCTCAGTCTACCTGTTAACCATGAGCAGAACTCAGCAGGTGGGAGAGAGCATAAGAAGGCAGGCGAGGTGTGAGGCAGCTTCATGGAAGAGAAGGGTATTTGGCCCTTCTGTGAGTCATGTACCCTAAACCCTTTTATGAAGTCAACATAGACTTCTGAGAACCTCAGCGCAGGCTTTGCTTTCAAGGCAGGAAGTACGATGGTAGCTGACCGCCTTTCCTTGCTCCCTCCCCTTACCTTCTTTAGGGTCTATGGGATGGAGGGCAGCAGATCTCTCTTTAGATATCCATCACCAAACTGATGGCTCTGCCTGTGTGCACAACCCCTATTTTTCCCATTGAAGAGGAAACAGGGACATGAGCTGGTTCATCTCTTCTTACATTGACCCAAGGACTTGTTCCCATAGTCACCATTAAATTATCTCCTCTGTCTCCTTCATTGACAGTTTGTCCTCTGCAAAGTGATTTCCATTAATGGAATTCACTACAGTGCCTCCCGTCTTAGCTGCCAATGCATTTCTCTGCCCTATTTTTAATCAAAGCTCTTCCAAGCATCGTTACATATTTGTCTAGCTATTAACCTCCTACGTTGGTTTAAAACATTCCACTCACATCGGCCTCTCTAAACTTCTTTGACTCTGGTCAAGGTCACTAATGAGTTTTATCTTGACCAAGTCAAGAGTTTGATCATATCTTTTACAGTGCCCAAGCTATTCAGTGCCTGTTCTCTCCTGTCTCCAAAGCCCTGTGCTCACTCCTGTTGTCTCCAAAGCCCTGTGCTCTACTCCTGTCTGTCTCCAAAGACCTGTGCTCACTCCTGTCTGTCTCCAAAGCCCTGTGCTCACTCCTGTCTGTCTCCAAAGCCCTGTGCTCTACTCCTGTCTGTCTCTAAAGCCCTGTGCTCTACTCCTGTCTCCAAAGCCCTGTGCTCTACTCCTGTCGTCTCCAAAGCCCTGTGCTCACTCCTGTAGTCTCCAAAGCCCTGTGCTCTACTCCTGTCTGTCTCCAAAGCCCTGTGCTCTACTCCTGTCTGTCTCCAAAGCCCTGTGCTCACTCCTGTTGTCTCCAAAGCCCTGTGCTCTACTCCTGTCTGTCTCCAAAGCCCTGTGCTCACTCCTGTCGTCTCCAAAGCCCTGTGCTCTACTCCTGTCGTCTCCAAAGCCCTGTGCTCTACTCCTGTCTGTCTCCAAAGCCCTGTGCTCTACTTCTGCACTGCTGCGCTCTACTCTTCCTCTTCCTGAAACAATCTTTTTTTCAGTCCTTCAACAGCTTCTTTCTGCACCTTGTTTGAATCTCTGCTTAGGGAGACCTCCCTGACATCCTAGCTGTAAATGTATCGCTTGCCATGCCCCGGCTTCAGCCTCTGTTCCTCACCCTACTCTGTCTTCTGTCTTAGCACTCAGCACTGCTGAAATGGTGTATTTATTTGTGGACTACTCTATGTGTGACTTGCTCTAGATCATAGACCATCAACTCTAGAACAGGGCAACTTACTCCCTCCACATCCCCAGCACCCACCCCTCAGTAGGAACTATTGTGTATTGACTGAATGAAGGCAGGTTCCCACTCCTAAGGAGCTAATAGTCTCACTGGGAATGATGCTGGTGGTGTGGCCAATGGTGTTTACACTCACTGATCAGAATCTTCCTGGTAACTATATGAAGGCACTGTGTCTACAGGGCATGTCTACTAGGCTTTGGAGAATCCTGTGACTTGCCTACCATTACACAGTGGCCAACAGAAAAAGCAGCCATTGAAACAAGGCCCCTCTGATCCAGCGCTGTGCTCTTCAGCCCTGAGGCCTTCAACCTTGCAGACCAAAGCGAGTCTGAAAAGGTAACCACAGTCTGTTCAGGTCGTATTCCTGAGGACACAGCAGTTCCGCCCACTTGTGGACAGGCAACACCCGTTTATGCTTGCCTGGTAGAAAAGAATGCTGACTGCACTCATTTCACTCTGAAAGCAGTCTCTATGCCAGAAGCCAAAACACACAGGCTTGGTAAATATTTTGTACTTGGTTATAATAGCAAGAACCCAAATGCAATTAGTGCTGGCTCAGTATGATGCTGTTGTTCACCAGCTTTAGGAAATACATAGGTTCAGCTTTAGCTTGAAGATGCCCCTCAGCTGTATTTCGGCTGAGTGTTTTAGAATTAACACCTTTGGATGTCTTTCAGCTCCTTTCTGAATTCAGCATGGTTTGTCCTCTGTCATAGTTAACAGTCAGATTTGCTGCAAGGCCCTGACTATGGGGTCAGGGTCCAGGGTCTTCCAGCCTGCAGTGAATGGCTGGGTGAGGAGCTTGCTGTCTAGACTAGGAGAGAGGGGCGTGCAGCCTAGCTGAGACTGGCAGGCTCCTTTCTGACTAGCTGCAGATGTGATCTTGATATGTCTAGAAAATTCATTAAACAATAAAAAGAAACCAGTGAAATTAATTTTAACAGCAGATGTTAGGTAATGCAATATACTCAATATCATTGCAATAAGTGGTATCTATGGCTATGTAATTATTAAGTCTGGTTGTAGTTTACATCTATAGCATATCTTAGATTAGCTGAGCTACATTTCAAGTGCTGAGTGGCCACATATGGCTGGTAACTTTTGTGCTAGAGAAGGTATCTCCTAATAGTGAGAGTGGGTTTGGGGTGTTGAGACTGAGATCTTGATATTGAGCTGAAGAGGCCCAGTTGAGTGTCTATTGGGGTCTGGCAGAGGCAGATCTGATGCCATCCACTGACCTGCTGTCTTCACATTTGTGTCCTTCCTGTCTGAACTAAATGCTTCCCAGCATTGCTGACTACTCCTGATGGTGTCATCTTGTTCTTGGGAACAGATTCTAGATTTTCAATGTCCATTGGAAAGCGGCCATGTGCAGCCCCAGCACCCTCAAATAGACGGAACCCGTGAACTCTTGGTCCTCTGTACATTACTCCTGGGGTACGACAGTTCCTTTATCCCACGGATGCCTTACCGTGGTTCCCATGGCAAATCTTGCTTATGCTCTTACATGCACTATGCCTGGATACAAGCCGTACTGGGCACATGACCCTGCTACATTTGTAGAATGCAGAGAAGAACATTAAAGAAAACGCCACAGTTAAACGATGTGAGAACATTCTAATGACCGCGACATGTGTTTTTTCTCTTAGCATCAGAAATTCCAAGACAGCTTTTGATGCATGATCTAGTATACTAATGTAATAGACCATCCTAACTAACCATTACTAATAATTTTTTAAAATTTAAGTGAACTTTGCAAAAGCTTTTGTGTCAGCAGTTAAACTTTTAAAAGAAAGACTTATTCATTTTTATTTTACATGTATGGGTGTTTTGCCTGCATTGGCATCTATGTACCGGATGTATAATGGTGACCATGGAGGCCAGAAGAAGGCATTGGATTCCCCTGGAACTGGAGTTACAGGGAGTTGTGAGGTACCACGTATGTGCTGGAAACTGAACCTGGGTCCTCAGGAAGAGCAGTCATTTCTGTAGCTGCTGAGTCACCTTTCTGGCCCCTGCAACTGAAATTTGAGTGTGTTCTATCTCCAGACAAAGCCTTGCAACTTCCGAGCTCTTGGGTAGTACATTCTGAGTGACTGTTCAGTGACTTCTAACTGCTGGGTATTTTATTAAACCGGTCTACATCCTTCCATTTACATTGCCTGGGGCTGCCTTCTCTGTCTTTACACAGGAAGTTGTTGCTCACCACTGTGTTTTATTTTCTATGTCACCATTTTTACCATATTTGGGATGATTTTTAAAAATATTTTCATCACACGTCTTCATTTTTGTGTGTGCATATGCTAGTCAGAGGACAACTTGAGGAGTCAGTTCTTTCCAAACACATGGGTCTTAGGAATTGAACTTAGTTCGCCAAACTTGGTGGCGGGTGCCCTTACTACTGAGCAGGCTTGTGATTTGGGACAATTCTTGTTTGCTCCTGCACTGTTGCATGCTGTCCCTATGGAAGCTATTCCTTTGTCGTGTGTGTGTGTGTGTGTGTGTGTGTGTGTGTGTGTGTGTGTCTGCCCAGTTCTGCTGGATTACAAATTGTGTTAAAGACAGGGCTCAACCCTGGTGGATGGTGTCTATAGCATGGTAGAAAGTAAGTGCTCAGTAAACACTTGCTGATTAAATAATTGTTTGCTAAGACAACAGTCATCAAATCATCATCATTCCTGCTTTAAAGTTGAAGCAGCTGGAGCTTGTCAGTGGCCAACAAAGCTGTAGTTCAGGATCAAGGCTTCGGAACCTGGATCTAATGCTGTCCTAAGAGAACTAGCTGTGCACGCCTCAGTGTGCTCCCCGCTGTCTGCAGCTCCTCAAACCACAGGCCTTTGTCATCTCACTGCAGAGAAAAGCTGAAGACAAACCGCGGAAAGGCAGACAGCACCGTAAAGGAGCATCTGACAACACCGGCTTTGAACACGGAAGCCACCGGCTCTGCATGGACCATAGCGAGCATGAGCCTGGCACCCTGCGGTGCACGGGCTTATACGTTGTTTCCATTAGTCTCTCAGCTTCCCATCGAAGATGCTGGCTGGTTATTTGACACGCTTTGTTTTTAAACTGATTAAGAATAACCCCCCTTGCTAAGTAGTCCAGCATAAGAATGATGATAATTAATAATAATAATAATAATTTAGTTTAAATAGTATTAATTTTGCCTACACAAATTAGATGTGTTTATTGTTGAAAATTTGGAAAAATATAATTTTAATATCAAGTAGAAAAAATTATCCCTAAACAAGTAATCCTTTATTTTCCTTTACAAATACTAACACATTCTCTAATTTGACATCTGTCATTACATTTTAACATAATGTGTTGAACACTTTATTAAATATAATATCAAATGTTATACATATATGTACACACACATATGGAGAGAGAGATATTCTTATTGTGTATGTTTAGTATTTCCCTGCATTAAATCCTCTAAGTCATATGGTAATATTTATTCTTGGACATTAATCTTTGTACTTGGGACTTTTTAAGGGGCATTTTTTTCCTCTAATTTATTTGGTCATATGCTGTGCCAGGTCTTATGTGGATAAGTCCCCTCAACTGAACACACCTCAAGGCACTCACAGGACTCTGTCCTCAGAAGTAATCGGATTAAACCAAGGAATAGAAGAATTCCTGGCTCCTAAGTACCTAGAGTGGATGGCTCCTGGGGTTCTTTTTATTATCTCCCCATTTTCTTGCTGCCTGAAAAGTGAGCTCCAGGGTGGGGTGAGAGCTACTATGCATTCAGGCTGGTCATCTCTGTCACAAAGGCAGTAGTGACCAACAGAAGGGAAGAGAGAGACACAGAGACAGAGGCAGACAGAGACACGGAGAGCCCTAGAGAAGCAAGATGCCCTTCCACAGCCCTGAGGTCACACAGCCTCTGATAGGCCTGCTTCTCTAAGTAATCAGACCATGCTACTCCCTCACATCCCCTCTGTGAAGGCTGTGACATCCTTCACAGACCTCCAGGGAGAGAGCAAACCTGCCCCCCCCCAACTGTAAGATAAAATGATCGCCCTACCAAGTACCTGGCTCATGCCTGTCAGGAGTTGAGTTGACTAACCCAGACTAAATGGTGTGGAGCTTCCTGCCACTCCTTGAAAGGATAGGGAAGACACGGACTTCTCTGAAGGCTTGCTCTCTCTGCTTCCTTAGGTTTCCCTATCATTTTGTACACGAAGGCTATCTCTCTTTACTCTTTACCTTAAACTGTCTTTTAACATTCTCATAAAGTTTAGAATGCTCTCCACCTCCAGGTTTTTAAAAGGAAACCTCTTTCTCACCATGTCTTCAAGGCTCCACCATATTGTCTCTGATTTGATGTGCTGTCCCATCAAATTGCTCTCCTGCTTCAGAGTTCTGTCTTGCCTCTCATTCCGATGGTTTGCCTCCCCACCACCTCTCACCCCCATAGTTTACCTCCCCCCCACATCTCACTCCCATAGTTTACCTCCCCCTACCTCTCACCCCCATAGTTTACCTCCCCTACCTCTCACCCCCATAGTTTACCTCCCCCCTACTTCCCACCCCCCATAGTTTACCCCCCTACCTCTCACCCCCATAGTTTACCTCCCCCTATCTCTCACCCCCATGGTTTCTAGGCTCTCCTCTAATAAACCCCATTCTAAAGAGTGATTGACCTCAGCTTCATTTCATTTCCATCCAGCCTACCACCCTCTTCCCTGCTTCTTTCTTGTTCTTCTTTTTTTTTTTTTTTGCTTTTAACAGTCCTCTCTTTTCAGTCTATTTAACTCAGAAAGGAAAAGAAAAGCAACTACCCAAGTTAACATTGCCCTGGGGCAGCTGGGTGGCTGTGAGTTGAACCACTGGCTTGTAATGCAGCTGCCATTATGACCCTCACAGGCTCCAAGAAAAGGCAGGGATGAACTCACAGCACTGAACAACATGCTCAGTGTCTTGAGAACAAACAGACTTTTCTTTGGGGTTACTTCAAAACATCTTTTCTTTCTCTTATTCGGGGCTCAAGAAGCAAGAGCTAAACTCTGAAGGTTCAAGGAGAGCTCGTGATCCAGCCACAAATGGCCCTAGCTGCCAGTGTGAGAAAAAGCTCTCCACGTCTGCTTCCCTGAGTGGAGGACAAAGCCGTTCTGTTAACAGACCTGCTTCCAGTTCTTTCATTTCAGATGACTTTTCAAATAGAAATCATCTGTCTATCTACCTTCTAACAATCTATCATCTATCTTTTATCATCTATCAGCTATTATTTATTGTCGATCATAATCTACAGTCTATCTACCATCTACCAATTTACCTATTATCTACTTATCATCTGTATCTGTGGCTCTCAACTTTCCTAATGTTGTGACCTTTTAATACAGTTCCTCATGTTGTGGTGACCCCCAACCACAAAATTATTTTTGTTACTACTTCATAACTATAATTTTGCTATAGTTATGTATTGTAATATAAATATCTGATATGCAGGATATCTGATATGTGACCCTTGTGAAAGGGTCATTCAACCCCAAAGGGATCTCAACCCATATGTTGAGAACCACTGATCTATATTTTATCATCTATCAATCATCTATCTATAATTTATCATCTATCTGTCATTTATCATCTATCTATCTATCTATCTATCTATCTATCTATCTATCTATCACCTCTTACTGTGGAATAATCCTTCTGAACACTGTGAAAATGTGTTGCTCTCATTGTTAATAAATAGTAGATTAGCCAATAGCTAGGCAGGATTTGGGGGGCAGAGAGAATGCTGGGAAGAGGAAGGGTAGAGTCTGAGGAGTTTTGAGCCAGATATGGAAGAAACATGGGAAGTTCGTAGATGAGGTAATCAAGTCTCAGGGCAGCACATAGATTAATAGAAATGATTTAATTTAAGTTGTAAGAGTTGGCTGGAGACAAGCCTAAGCTATCAGCCAAGCATTTATAATTAATATTAAGTCTCTTGCAGTTATTTGAGAGTGACTGCCAGGACAGAAAAACTGCCTACAATCTTCTGTCCTCAGTTTGTGCCATGCATCAAGTCACATACCTGATACAAATGTCATAATGCCAGTCTTCAAAGAACCTAGTGTTAGTGTGAATCTCAGGTAATGAATAAGTGTCTAATTACAATGTAAGGGACACAATGAGGAGAATGCAAGTAAAGACTGGATTAATAAGTGCAGGACCCAGGCATGGGCAGGAAGCTGCTTAGAGAAGTTGTTCTCAGGAAGTCGCTGTTAATATTAATCATGGTGACGAGTGAGTTCCCTCCCTACTAGCCAGGCATAGAGTGTTACAGAGGAGTTAGGACAAAAAGAATGTCCAGTTGGGGAAAATGTATCCTTCTCTGTGATACTTTTACCAGGAAAACCTTTGTTTGAGCACATCATAAAAGAATGTAACAGAGACATTAGTCTAAAATCCTCCTGTCTAGCTTTGCTTGCACATTTCCTTTCTTGGACCCCTAATCAGATACATCTCCATTAATCTGTATTGCTTCTCTTCTTAGTTGTGTGTCTAGACCTTTCAGTATTTCTAGATGCCCAAATAGCACTGAGCACAACTTACAGAGAAGGTGCTCAGTGTGCCTCTGTCTGCAATCCCCTCAACTCAAGGACAGCTAACAAACTATACTGACCTCAGGGAGCAGAATTCAAAAGGAGGAAATCCCTATGGGAGTTGGATGACTTGCCCAAGGCCTCGCAGCTCCAAAGCCAGACTTGTTTAAGGTTTTTCCTTTAATACCCATGCAGTTCAAGCCCAGACATGGGCCTTCAAAGTAGTGGGCAGCAAAAAACCTAGTGGCTTCTGAACTGGAGGCCTGTGTTCATGCGTGTTCTGATCTCTGTGTTTCCTTTCTTATCTGAAGTCTTAGAACTGGTCACTCTTCCCTTCACTTCAATCCGTTGCATGTGCACACATGCACACACACACACACACACACACACAC
>CABHPH010113595.1:0-27362 GCA_902168325.1 Peromyscus nudipes
TTTTGCAAATGACTAGAAAGTTAACCTTTTGCCAACTGCTCCTTCTGTGCGTGGAGGTTGTTAAAAAGAATCCAGGCATTTAGAAGTATAGGCTTTTAAAGGCTGAAACACCTTGGCTTGACCCTTTGTGTCTCTTTCTGTTTATTCAGGCTTAGCCTCCGTGGCTGGAATGTGTGAGCCCGAAAGGAGCTGCAGCATTAATGAAGACATTGGCCTGGGTTCAGCTTTTACCATTGCACATGAGATTGGTCACAAGTGAGTGCATTTAAGAAAATCAAAACAAAGTGGAGAACTCCACTCTTGAAACCACTTGTAACTACTGTGTGGAAAGCCTGTACTCAACTCTTTGAGGGCCTTTTTGACAGCTTTCAGTAGAGACTGTTATCATCTGGGGTATTGGGATAAATCTTCATAAGAACTGGAGACTTGTTAAATAGACAAACATATCACACTTGAATGTTGTTATGGGCATTTAAAACAGTGAGCTTCAGCTATCTTCTCAACACCTAGTTCCTTAGGAAATCCAATTGTGTAAGTTATCTCTTTCTTCCTCTAATGGTAATTTATGTATTTTGTCTTATGGTTGTTTGTTTCAGGTTTTTATTTTTTGTTTTGTTTTATATTTGTTATTGTTTTTTGAGACAGTCTTTTTTCGTAGCCCAGGCTGACCTTGATCTAGATAGGCTGGCCTGGAATGCAGGGTAATCCTCCTCCCTCGGCCTTCTGAGTGACAAGAATGAGCCACCATTTCCGGCTACGTGTGTGTTTGTTTACACTGTTGACACCACTTCCTTCAAATGAGCCATTGGCTTCACCCTTCATGGAACTGGAAGCTTACCTTCTCTAGGCATATGTTCACATAGCCATTGTTATGTGACTTGTATTGTCTGAAGTACTCACGTGCCACCAAAAAAGTTTAAGAGCTCATCCTTGTTTTTTAAAGAGGACTTTAAGTTTTTAATATTTATTTCAAATAAGTCAATGCCAATGTTTAAAACTATACTTTCAACCAACTCCCAATGGCAATAAACCCATGATTTAAATGAACAGACAAAAGTGAATGTAAAAGTCTGTTCATGAGAAAGAAGAGGTCTGACAATCGTTTCCTGTAGTTCAGACGTTTGTGTTCCTAAGACTGGAAGACGACTTGTTCTCTGCTCTCCTACAGGTAGAACCAAGCAGGAGCCTCTGTTTACTGACAGGCTTAGCTCTTGAGCACCTCCTCCCCCTTTCCCCTAAGACAGAGGTCATTAACATTTAGCAAAGGACTAATTATATCTACTACCTTAAACGCTGGAAGATAAGTAGTTTTAGTTAAATGTATGATTTTAGTTAATGATCTACCCTTTTTAAGTGGTGAAGTGGATGAAAAGTAAAATAACAATAAAATCAATATTTATGCTCCAGAGGTAATTCCTGAGAAAAGCTCAGTTCAGGATTCTTTCTCCCTTCTTTTCTTCCTTCCTTTCCTCTCTTCTCTTTCTTTTAAAATTAAACTCCAATTAAACTTGGGTCATTTTGTTGTCTTATTAAATGTTTTTAAACTGGTGTTGATTGGGGTATAAGTTCAAGTAACCAAGTTTTAAACCTGACTGGATTCAGGCAGAAAAAGTCACTGCTACACTTTTAATGAGATCTTAAAAATATTGGCATTCCAGTTTCCATTGCAACAAAAAGCAAGAACAAAGCAAAAAGCCCTCCTAACAGGCACTTCATCTCTAACTCACGGAAGACTGACTCATTAATGACTGTCATAATCTTATGCAACCAAACCAATTTTTGTTTGTTTGTTTTGTTTTGAGACAGGGTCTCACAATGCAGGCTTGGCTGGCCTGGGACTCACAGAGATCTGCCTGCCTCTGCTCCCAACCGAAAGTCTATGCCGCCATGTCTGGCTCCATACCAAGTTTAATAGGCTCTGCTAGAGCCACTTCTATGAAAAGGTTCAGATAGAGACCATATAATGGATGACTAATGTGTTCTGAAGGCACTGTCATCTCCTGCAGGCACCAGTTGGCCCACGTCAGGGCCTACACCTGCGTTCTCATTCCTTTTCGTATTTATTTTGTTTTTGCTGTTTCCGATCCCTTTTAAAAAAATGTATCTGAGTGTTTTGGTCTGTATATATGTATTGCTTAGATAAAGTTTTATCTTTCTTCATAACATTTATTAACATTTTCACTACCTCTCAAGCTTTCTAGATTTTGCTTGTTTGAACTGTGTTTCAATCCTTTGAAAAAGTCCTCAAATTAATGGTCTATACTTTACATAGAATAATTGTGAGAATGTAGACTATTCTTCTCAAGTTGGTACTTTGGAGCAATGTCCTTTAACAGTTAATTCTTGTTTGAAATTATTTAAATGCTTAAAATCGAGTATGGAAATGTCACAAAAATCTTTAAGATGGAGAGCTAGAGTACTTCCATCCAGATGTGTTACTTGACAGATGTGTCAAAAACAGAACAAAACCTAAACAAACAACCATCTGTTGCCTCCTGCCCAGGTGATTGCTATGATGCTGTCTTCTCTTCCTCTTTCCCTGAGCTGAGAAGCAGGACACCTTGACCTGTCATCATTTAATGTGTGTGGTGGATGATTATTTGGTCAGGGAGAATCTGTTCCATGAAGATCCCTTTACTTACTCTTAAGATCTTAGTGGTTCGCTTTCAGTAACTCAGCAGATCTACTCTGGTACAACACATACAATCATTAAACTGTCGAATCTCAGTCTGGAGAGATAGCTTAGTGGTAGAGAAATGGCGAGCATGCGAAAGGCTTTTGGTTCGATATTTGATCCCTAACACTTTGTAAAATTCCTCAAACCAAACAAGAAAATGAGCAAGAGCACTTCTTCCTGAAAGGAAGTGGCCGCTGGATCAAGTATATTTTCCAGCTTGAATGTACTGTGCCTTTGCCTCCCAGCTGAAAGTGTGTGTCACCATGTGATTTTTATCACTTAATGCAGTAAATTTTAAGTGATAGGGTGATGCCTGTAGATTCCTTACAGTAAGAATCTTTGGTCATGAATTATTAAGAAGAGTCCTTATTGAATGACTAGAATGTTTGAATAATTTTCTACTTTTCAAAAATTTGTTTAGAATGTGTTTTGTGTTCAATTTGTATTCCCATAGAAATGTAGTATCCACTTTAAATGGGTGTGTGATAATGTCTTTATTTGGCTAGATCTTAACTAGCAACTCTCTCTCTTTCTGAATGCATTTGTATCTGGGCAAGCGTGTGTGTGTGTGTGTGTGTGTGTGTGTGTGTGTGTGTGTGTGTGTGTACGCACATGCATACGCACATACATGCATGTACAAGTACCCATGAATGTGGAGGCCCAAACAAACTTGGATGTCCTTAGGTACTGCCTACTTTTCTTTTTGAGGCCGAGTCTCTTCTGGCCAGGTAGACTAGGCCAGCTGCCTAGTGGGTTCCAGCTGTCTACTTTCCACAGCTAGGATTGCAAGTGTGGTGACAAACGCAGGTCCTGAGAGGATGCACTTGGCCTGTCATGTTTATGTAACAAGCAGTTTTCAGACTGAGCCATTTCCCCAGCTCCACCCCTTAAAAGTGTATTTCTGTCCTTTTGTGGAATACTAGAAATTAGTTTTTTTTTGTCAAATGGAATAATGGACTTTATGCTGTACTACATCCAGTTTTAATGTAAGTTACAAACTAAAGGCACTTGATAGATAACCTCAAAGGAAGACACATTTTTGAAAGATTGTTTTAATTAATTGTGTGGTTTTCATGGTTTTGGAAGTTGAAGCAATTATGATGTCAATACGGTGGCAGAATTTCAATCAGACATCCACTGTATTACAAAAGATCCCCCATGTGCCTAATTGTACAGAAGTGGTATTAAAAGAGGTTTAAAAAGTATTCCTTATTTTTAGGGGTGCTTATCAAAGTATTTTTGAACTAAAATGACAGGATGTCTTATATTTGACTTTAAAACTAAGGCTAAAAGATAAAGCAAGGAAAACAACATCTTGGCTTTATAACAATGGTCATGCATAAGGGCAGTTCGTCACACCATTCTCTCTACTGTTGTGTGCAGGTGATTTTTTCACACAAAAAGAACAAGCTCTAGAGGATTTTAGGTGTAACAGCTTGTTATTGCAATTGAACGGATTTTTAACTTGATTTTTACACTTTATTTTTCTTTTTCAATCTGTGTATGTATGTGATTTATACATGGGTCTGTATCTATGTGTGCATGGGTTCCCTGTGCACAGACATGTGGAGGTCAGAAGTCAGTATTAAGTATCTTCCTCTATTATTGGTTTCCTTATTTTTCAAGAAAGGATTTGTTACTAAACTCAGAGCTACTCAATTTTGGTTATGGCCAGTAAAATACTGAAATTATATGCTTCTGTATTTCTCTACACATATATGTCCACATAATACATACTCCTAATTATGCATATAATATGCATATACATTTCCATAAATATTCTTATGTATAAATATCCCTCCATAGTTGCTAAAACAATAATGCTGATATAAGGACATTCCTTAGAAAAGTTATTATAGTGAATTATTTCACAATTAAGGTACTAATGTCAAAAGATAGCTAAGATCAATCTGATGATTATTGTACTCAGGATCTGAGATTTCAGAATAATTGTGTGTGTTTGTGTGTGTGTGTGTATTACAGAAATAAACCTTGTAAAGTAGAATCTCATTATTGTCAACTTTAGAAACTTTGTTAAATTATCTCCTTCATTTTCCTGGAAAAATAAATAAATGAAGTTTTAGGTAGATAATAGCACGCTAATAGACTGACAATTTCAGCTGTCATGAACTAAATTAGTAACTTTTTATGTACCGGACTAAGGAAGATCATAATGGCAACAGTTACATTGTTGCATCTAAAATCCCTGTCTTTGCAATTGGTGTTCCCTTTAACCACATATGCACCACTCCAGCTTACCTGACTTATATAATAGACATACTAATAGTGGAAGAAGAAATATAAATAGATTATAGTGGTTCCAAAAACTTTTGGAGATCTAAGCCTCAGCTCAGAGTACTTATACTAAGTATGAACATTGTTTTGTGCACATATGGAAAGATTTTAGGCACTAAATTCTGCCAGGTACCACCCTCACTGAATATCTTTCTATATAGGTTCACTATCTTGAGTTATTTGTTTTAGTAAATTGTATATGAAGTCGAATGAAATCCCAAAGCCTTTAAAAAGAACACATGAACAGATTGTAATAACTATCTCATTGAGTAACTACTATATCTAAAAACGTTTGCCGGCCGGGCGTTGGTGGCACACACCTTTAATCCCAGCACTCGGGAGGCAGAGCCAGGCAGATCTCTGGGAGTTCGAGGCCAGCCTGGGCTACCAAGTGAGCTCCAGGAAAGGCGCAAAGCTACACAGAGAAACCCTGTCTTGAAAAACCAAAAAAAAAAAAAAAAAAAAAAAAAAACCAAAAAAAAAAAAAACCCAAAAAAACATTTGCCAGGGATAGAAGTCTGAGTACCTCCCATAAATTCTAATTTTGCTTTATTACGTAAGTGTTTCATGGCCAAAATCAGTCATGAATAAAGACAGGTCACTAATGAAAAAGAATTCTAAAGAATACCTTATTCTCTTTCTTTTTCTGTGCTACAATGGGAATACTTAAATTTGCTATTTTATAGTTGTAACAATTTAGTATACATCATTTAAAAGGTTGCCCCTTTTTTTCCCTCCCTCCCTCCCTCCCTCCCTCCCTCCCTTCTTTCCTTCCTATATTATACTGTATAACCAACATTAGCCTGGAATGCACGTTTAGTCCAGGAGAGCCTCAACCTCCCCATAGTCCTCTTGCTTAACATCACAAATTCTGAGATTGTAGGTGTAAGTCATCATGTCTGGCAGAAAAGTTACATTTTAAAATCAATTTTATCACATTAAATAACTTTAGGAAGCAAGTCTTGTGATGTAAGATTCTTCTGAAGAACTGAATGGTCCCATTGATGTACTTTTCTTCTTTAGTGGCAGAAATTAAAAGGATGTGTTGGACACACTATACACATTTAATTAAATGACTGACAGTGTAAAGTACCATCATTAACTAACAAAAATGAGGTTTATGTATTAGCAACATGATTATCTTCAATTTAAAAGTGAAACCTGCGTAGATTCAAAATTTGAACTAGGCACTTTTTTTTTATGGTTTTCAGTTAGTGTACCCGCTAATGGGTTTTGTTATTACATTTTCATCCATGCTGTAAGTCTGCTCTGCCTGTCCTCCCATTATCCCCCGGTCATCTCTTCCTGGGTCCTGCTCATCTCCCCAAATGATTTTCCTGTTCCTTTTCTGTCATATGTATATAAATCTGGATTCTGCATATTGAATTTAATATGATTTTTCAACAGACTCCACAGGCTGCAATACAGATTAAATTTATCCTCAGCAAACTCTGTTTACTATTTCACTCTTACAATTAAAAAAAAAATCTCCTAAAAGAATCTACCAAAAATTGTGCACCAGAATCTTTGTGGTGCAAGATGTATTACATTATTTTGGCAGCTAATTATTCATATAACATAAGAAAAAGTAAAACAGGGCATTTCACATGACCTGCTGTTTAAATGTCTTTTTTTTTTTTTTTTGGTTTTTCGAGACAGGGTTTCTCTGTGTAGCTTTGCGCTTTTCCTGGAGCTCACTTGGTAGCCCAGGCTGGCCTCGAACTCCCAGAGATCTGCCTGGCTCTGCCTCCCGAGTGCTGGGATTAAAGGCGTGCGCCACCAATGCCCGGCTTAAATGTCTTTAACAGTAAAAAAATTAAAATCTGCCTTTGGTGATTATATAATTACCATATATGAGAAAAATTTGCTTTGTTAATGTGGTTTCAAATGAAAACATTTGAAAAAATAGGTTAATCTACAGATAAGATATTTGAGAAAAAGCAGGTATGTTCATGTCCTGTCACACATGATAGCCTTTCTCGTACTTGTAGACACTTGGTTTAATGAATAGTCTTTAGTATATAATCGGCCTCGGTTAGACAGCCATCACCTATATAATCGGCCTCGGTTAGACGGCCACCACCTACATAATCGGCCTCGGTTAGACGGCCACCACCTGGTCTCCAATTGATGACACCATGAATTTTGAATCAAACTCTCCTTTTTCCCCTCTTGTTACCTATATTTTCAGTTCATCACTTACTCCTTTTCATTTTTCAGGTTATAATTTAATTACAACATTCCTCCCTTCTCTTTCCTCCCTCTAAATTCTCTCATATACTCTTCCCCCCTCTCCTTCAAATTCACGGCCTCTTTTTTTCCCTTAACTGTTATTGCATGCATATATGTATTTGTGTATTCATATATATTCTTAAATGTAGTCTATTCCATCCATATAATGTAACTTGAATGTACTTTTTCAAGGCTGACCATTTGGCACTGGACAACCAATTGGTGAGCTCTTCCCTGGGGAGGACACGTCTCCGGCTCCCAGCTCTACTCAGTTGCCTGTAGTTCTTGGTGTAAGGTTGAGGCCTCCTGAGTTTTTCCCTGTACAGTTTGGCTCATCAAGGAAACTTCTCTTTGCAACAGAGAGAGAGACCACCAAAGAAAACCACAGCCAATCAAAATGCAGAGTTGTGGAGCCCAGTCCCTCTGGATACGTCTACAAAACACTCCCACACCCAAGGCTCAGGGAACATTATTCACTTTAAGGGAGACATACATACACAGTCCCCAGCTCCTTCTTTCATGACTGACATTTAATCAGCAGTTAATCTGGCACTCATGCAAAGGTTTTTGACTTGAGATTTACTGAGCACGTGATTCTAGAGAGTTATAGAGTTAGAGATGATGTTTTGTGGCTACTGTGATGATAAAGATCCTACTTCTGAGGAACACATCTTTTTATTAATTTTTCTCTTCCTTCCTTCTGGCTGACTCTTGGTCAGTTATTTCAAGAACATAGTCCTCTAACCCACTCTCATTCAGAAGCCAAAATGGAGAATAAAATTGTTTGGCTAGGGGTATGTAGTACTCATGGCATGTGTTTATAAATAAAAATAAGAATTTATAAAATTTGAAAATTTAGACATGAAAGAGAATCAGAACCTGCCGAACTTTTTGATAATACTAATTCCATTTGGAACCTCTTCAGTAAATTTAAATTCTATTGAAAAATTTAAAACGCATTCCATTTTACTTAATTGATAGTTCTGAAAATGTTATCATATGCTATTTAGTATTTCAGAGACACTAATTTAGTTTGTGAAATCAACTAAATAGGGTTATGAGGGCCATTCCTGAAAAAAAAATAACAATGCTTATAATTGCTTTTGTGTTCTTTTGTTTCTTATGATGTCATGAGGTGACCCAAGCATTGACTTCAAATATTGAAATATAAATCAGTTTACAAAGTCAATTTGGCCATCTTATATAATTTATCTGAGAGGAAAAGTCAATTTCTCAGTTGCAGAACAAATTACTCTTTCTATATGTACCTACTAGATGCTTCCTTTTAAAATGTTTTACTCTGTATGTGCAACATATATATGTGTGTGTGTGTGTGTGTGTGTGTGTTATGTGTAGTGTGCATATTTGTGTGTGTGCATGTATATGCATGTATGTATGTAGAGTGCATGCTAGTGCATGTGTCCACTATTCAGATTCCAAGGTTATAGATGCATGACCACACCAGATTTTCACACGAGTTAGTTCCGGGGATTTGAACTCATGCAAGTCCAGCAATAACTTTTACTCACTGAACTTTCTCTCTAGCTTTGTTTTGGGATTTGTATGGTCATTTTTAAAGTTTCCCTTTGCTCATATCACATTGCTTTAAATACTATAGTCTTATAATAGATGAATTCAAGTTCTTTACTCCTTAAAAATCTAGATGGTGTACTGGGTGATGGTGGTGCAAGTCTTTAATCCCAGCACTCGAGAGGCAGAGGCAGGTCGATCTCTGTGAGTTTGAGGCCAGCCAGATCTCTAGTGAGAGTTCTAGGACAGCCAGGGCTACACAGAGAAACCCTGTCTCAAAACAACAACAACAACAAAATCTTGATGGTGTGTGTAGTAACATGAAATTTGCACAACTCCTGAATGATCCCCCATGCACTAAATGAAGACCTCTTCTCATGTAATAAGAAAGAATGACTACAGCCAAGTCATTTTGGCAGAGTTGTGCCACGCAGAAGTGATAAAACCTCCTAACTGGGGAAGGTGATAGAGCAAAGCTGATAATTTCTCTTCCTCATCATCTCTCAAGGGCTAGTTGGAGTTCTTAAAATCTTACCACCTGGGCCACCAATGAGATAGTTCAGTGGTTAAGGGCCCTTGCTGCCAAGCCTGATAGGTTTGATCCTGGGGACCCACAGGGTACAAGGAGAGAACCAGTTCCCACACATTGTCCTCTGACTTCCATATGTGTCTCCCAATATATAAGTAAATGTAATAAATAGATATAACTGCACACAATAATGTTGCTTGTGGGTTGGGGAGGTGGCCAGTGAGCAAAGCGCTTGCTGTGCAAAAGAGGACCTGAGTTTGTATGGTTTTCAACATTTTTTCCCATATCATCAATAGGGCTCTGTTTAAAGCAAACTTTGATAACTAGTTAAGCACATTATATTCAGTTCACATTACTAAGACTTTTACTTAGTTTATCATAGTCATTTAGGTAAAGGTTCCTGGATGGTTTGGCAGATAAAGGAACTTGTGCAAGCCTGGAACCCATGTAAACGTTCAAGGAGAAAACCAGCTCCACAAGGTTGTCTTCTTACCTTTGTACACACATGTGCTGTGGCTTGTTCATGCACACACATCATGCACACATTCACTAACTATAAACAAAATTAAAATAGAACTTATATATTCATTTAAGAAATTGTTCACCTGGGAGTTCTGTGGATAGCTATAAGTTTTTGTCTCAGAATATGGAGCATAATGATAATAATGGATGTTGAGTTCCTCAGCCATAAAAATAATAGAAATGAAACTAAGTCATATGAACATGACAGACAAGGTTTCCTGATTAAGACCTCATTTTGAGTCAGCTGACTTAAGCCAAAGAGAGCCAGCACGGACCAGATGTAACCAGGCAGCTTTTATTAATTTCTTCAGCAAATGAAAAGTTTTGTAATTGTCCATTAGTCATGCACGGACAGTTTCCAAAGATGATCTTCTTGTATGCGAACATCATGACCTTGTACCTGTTGGGCTAAGGGGTCATTAACATGACTCAGAAACTGCTGAGTCGCATCTGGCATCATCATCTTACATGGATGTCCTAACCCTATGATAGGATGAGGGACTTTGAGTACTTGAGTGCTTAAGAAAGAACAAAGGTGGTCTAGAAGGTAGACAATCATTCCAGTGAGTGGATAGGCCAAGTAGCTAGTTAGCCTTCTGTTACTGTCTGGAACAAATCTTTTTTTCTTTCTTTTTCTTTGAGTGTGTGTGTAACAAATCTTTTCTTAAATGTTCAACATGTCCACATGAAGAGCTGAATAGTATGAAACAAAACTAGAGGCAGCAAACTGAACAGGCATGGGGTAACACAGAGGTGACAAGTCTACTAATCCTACTTTAGTCATCTACCAAATAGCTATAGGTTTCAATTAGATGTGAACTTGATGGAGAGTTCTGTGGGGAGGATAGAGAATGGAAGGGGATTATAGGGAGCTCGAAGGAGTGGGCTGTCAGTACGTAGTGTACACATGTGAAATTACAAATGGTTACACTTGTAATCCCCTCTCTTGGTAGATAGAAGTGGGAGGATTTATGTGTGAGGCCATCTAGAGCTATACATAGAGAGAGCCTGTCTCAAGAAATAAAGCAAAAGGCAACATTTGTCAGCAAAAACAGATGCCAAGTTTCTACAAAGTGACCCAGGAAACTGTTACAATAATCCATATTCAGAGGTGTTATCAAAACCAGGTGGAAGCTAATAATAGTATATTGCTCTGCTGTGTGACCTCCAAATTTAGTGATTTTCCAAGTTAATGAAGAGCAAGTAAAGCTAGAGGGCTTCCTAAAGGGTTTTCTTTGGTAACATCCCTCCCCACCCATGTTGTCATATGTGTAGCTGTCTTTTTCAAGACAGAACCTGTCCTGAGACTCGCTTGTAGACCAGGTTGGCCTTGAACTCACAGATATCCACCTGCCTCTGACTCCCAAGTGCTGGGATTAAAGACATATGCCACTACTGCCCGGCTTGTGTAACTATCGTAAACCCAAGTGGTTCTAGCTTTGTTTAATCTGAAGCAGCTGACTTAAGCCAAAGAGAGCCAGCACGGACCAGGATGTAAACATTCTAGTTTGTGCCTAATGCGATGTTTTGTGAGTACCAGGCCAAGGACCTAGAGTTTATATGTCTCTGGTCTCCTTCTGGTGGTCCCTACTGGTTTTAACGATGGCTGGATTACCTATATAGACAGTAACACATTTTCAGACAAATGGAACCCCTACTTCAAAAGAGGTTTAGTAATGACCAGGGTGTCAAGAGCTACATCACACAAATTCTCTTCTAATATTGACACCAAATGTTTCCATTTGTCTGTTTTCTTGGCAACCATGCTCGTGTACTTCAAGGCAATGTAGTGTTATATTATGACCATATAAAAGATATGTCTTTCTTTTGTAAGATGAGGGAAATATGACATTAAAAGTAGAAGCTTGCATTTTTATTTATAGAAAAGAGTACATGACAATTGAGGCTCTCAGTATTGGCTCCCTTACAGCGACCCGTGACTACACACATGACTTGGGTAGGTATAAGACTTCAGCTAAAAGGAAGTCACTTTTTAACTATCATGTGGGGAAAGAAGCATAGTAGGGTTAATACAGCAGTATCAGCTCTACACAGAAGGAATATTACATTGTCTTGAATTTCACATGTAAACTGTAGTTGATTGTGTTGATCCACTTGTGTCTAATTCACCTTGAATCTTTGCCTTCATATCCCTAGAAGATAATTCAAGGAAGTTGTCTCCAGTGTGTTGATGTCATATTAGAATGCCAAATGTTCATGTTTGAGGAAGGTTATTTGTTTCACTTTAGGGCTCTGGATACTCTCATATATTTTTCTCTTTGTTTATGTTACTTCCTGCACATGAATAACTGGCTCCTCCCATATGCATGCATAGAGCACACTTTCCTTTAACTCATTCATAATGTACTCACGATGACCATCCCATCTTCTTCCTAAACATATCTTTAATCTAATCTTACCTGTCAGGTGACAAGCACATGTTTCCACTGTCAAGAGTGCATGTGTTGATATTTACATTTGTTAACCACCTTGCATTTGCCTGCTCTTACTAGCTGTCCAGACTTCCCTATAGCAACTCTCCTTACCTGTTTTGTGCATAAGGTAATTTTCTACCATGGTACATTTATTAGATGTAATACTGGAAATATAATCATTTTTGAAGTAATATTCAACTTAATCATCTGGCTCCTTGTCTAAAAAGAGTATGCTGGGATTAAAGGCATGTGCCACCACCGCCTGGCTCAAGTTTTTTTTTTTTTTTTTTTTTTTTTTTTAAATTGAAGTATATTTTGAGTTCACTAAGGTTTTAGGACAGGAAAAAAAATGGCAAAGAAGGGAAAGCTTTGAAAATTGGAGGCCATGCACAGAAAGCCATAATCCTTAAATATGTCAGGGTTTTCAAAAGGTGTTTCAAAAACACACAGGGTTGTAAGTTATGTATTGCATTCTCCTTTATCAATGCTCATAAGAGAAAGTGCTTGAGTGATTGGCCATTGCCTACACCTCAATGAATCTTGTCCGTTTCTGTCATTCCCTTTTGTATGGAGGACAATAGAATGCACATTACTAACACATGTAACTGTGGAGTTCTGTAAAAAACAAAAATTGACATGATCTGTAATGGGTCATTTATCTTGCTAAATTTGTTTTCTCATCTGTGAAGTGTGGATTAACATACACGCCCTTTTCTGATCAAGTACTGATTGAGTCATGTGATATTGATAACATGAGAAAACATATAAATGCAGAGATTTATACAAATATTTCATCATTAAATTATTCTTTTGTCACTTTAGCATTAATCCTACACTACTTTAGAGGACTGGTCTATCTTGATCAAAGCTTGATGTAACTAATAAATGACCCAATAAGGAAATAAAGAATGTATAGTGGGCTTGTTGTTTTATTTCTCCTTACTTCTTTCTTTTATGTGTCTGTCTTCTGTTTCTTCCTCTTAAAACAGTTTTGGTATGAACCATGATGGAATTGGAAATTCTTGTGGGACGAAAGGTCATGAAGCAGCAAAACTTATGGCAGCTCATATTACTGCAAACACCAACCCCTTTTCCTGGTCTGCCTGCAGCCGAGACTATATCACCAGCTTTCTAGAGTAAGTAATCTCTGGAGAGTAATGATGAATCGCTCTAGAAGAAACTCATTGCCGAAGCCTCATGCATAGGGCTTCAGATTTGTCTCATTGGGCCCACTCAAATTTCAGGTCTCTCCCACATGCTTTCCTAAATCAGTGTGGCACAAATAGTGAATAAGCTAGAAGTAGAGGAGAATGTATGTGTGATTGATATAATGATGGATTAGAATTGTTCAGTAAATGGGAAGCATTTTCAGAAAGAATTTACATTAGTATAATTTAGTAGAGAATAAGTCAAACTTTAATTAAGTTATTCAGTATTTCATGATGTTGGTGAAAAAACTGAATTGTTTAGGCTTCTCAAAGTATCTAATAGCAACAAATAAAAGCACCAACTAAACTAAGCATCCAGGAAGGGAGCGTTTTGAGGAAGGATTTAAGCTGTCCATCTTTTCCACAATTGGAGAAGCTTCTTCATGGTTATTAATGTGAATCCCAAGAATCTGATTCAATACATGTTATAGATATAAATGAGCACAAGTATACCTGTGTTTAGGAAAAGAGATTTTTTTTTTTCTCATGTCATTCATGTGGGCACTCATATCAGACTTTAGGACCCAGTAGACTTGAGTGTTGCTTTCAGTGTGGCCCAGGCATGTTAGTTAATCTTTTTAATCTTAAAGGGTTATAAAGTTTTAAGTGAGTTTAAATCATAATGCTTATATCATTATATATTTTGTACATCATAATGTTCAATGCTATATTATATAAATCAATTGATATTCATCAAAATCATAAACATTACTATTTTAAGTAACATCAAGGTTGCAATAGTTTATTGCTGTAGTATTACTTTAGCTGTTTGGTGCTAGTTTTTCACTTGGGGAGGTGAGGTTAAATGCAAATTGGACATTATTTTTAGAAAGTAGCTTATATTATGCTTCATATTAGCACAATTGTATTATAAAAGTTTTAAATTCAGACAATTTATGTAGGATAAAATTATGCCTTAAAATTTTCCTTAACTATTAGTAGCCAGGTCATAGAGTCTGAAAACTTATGATTATGTAGAAAAGAAAGTTTAAATTACCCGGCACAGATCTTGATTTAAAAATCAAAAGATGAATGTTGAAAATAGGCTTTAAAAAATTTATTAGTACAATCATTCACTTGGGAATTCTTTTAAAAAAGTTGTCCTGAACTACTGTATTGTTAACTAAAAATTTTTAATCTTAGTAAGAAAACATTATAATATTATACTTGCCTAGTGTCAGACTGGGTGAAGTGCTTTAAAAAGACAATAAGGAATTTGGTTGATATCTTTGGTCATTTTTAACACAGAGCACTGAAAATATCATTTTTAAGATGGTCTTTGATGAGCTCATTTACATAAATTGTAAACACTATTGAACTTCTCCTCCTTGTGGAAACTTTACCAGATCTGAAATTTCTCTCTTGTCTTGGCTTGTTTTCATAATAAAATCTCAGTCTCTATCATCATAAAGACAAACTGTGGAACATGCTCAGTGTTTGTGTGTATTTTCAAAGGCAGTCCTTCTCTTGAACTATAAAAGTGCACTGTCTTGCCCTCTGTATTCTGTTTCTGTCCTCTTGGTGAATCTACAGTTCATTAGTGAGTACCAGCCTTGTACACTAAACACAGGACCACAGCCTACTATTCCTGAGCCTTAGACATGTAGTAAATCGTGTGTGTTCTTTTATGTCCTACAAACATGCAGAAGCATAGATACATGGACTACTTTTAAGCTCCTGCTGGATCTTGTGTAGTTGGAAATGTATTATGGCTGTTAAGACACTACAAAAGGACTCTTTGATTACTGCTAAAATATAATGAACTGACCACTGCCTTGGTGAGGGATGTAGAACTAGTAACCCTTGCATTATAGCAGTCTGTTGAATTAATGAAAGTAATTAATCTGAAGACATTATTTAATCTTAATTGTTTTCCTGTATTTTGTATATATAAGCAAAATGAGTGTTGACAGGATTCTAATGGGCTTATTTATCCTGTATTTTATAAAAAGTGTTCTTTTGGGTATCCACATGGAAATGCCTGAAGTTAAAACTACTAGGAAATGGTTAAATGTTAAAAAAGAAAAAAAAATGACTTGGGAGAAAACTCAGCTCTTCCTTCTCCTCTAATAATAATAAACTAACTAAAATCTTATTATAATTTGTCCAAGCAACAAAAGATTTTAAACATAAGCTTTGTTAAAAGATCAGTTCACTGGATCACAAGGATAAAATAGTAATTTTAAAACATTTCTTTGTTCCATTTTCTATGCATTGAGCTTAATTGCTTTAACATCTATGAGTGATGTCTTTATCTGTATTCGTATCTATATTTAAATCCAGAGGCATTTTGCAGTTTGATCAAGGATTCAGTTTACATCTATATTTTGTAGTTGGCTCAAAAAGGGTCAAAGCACTTTACTTTAGCTTTTCTTTTCAAGAAAAAGAAACCTTGAAAGAAGTAATTGCTAAGGAACTGCCACCCAATCAACAAAATGCATACCTTCCTCTCCTTAGAGACTGTATAGAAAAAGATGATCGGTGACTTAACGATGAGCTTTCTATGATTTATAGAGATCCATTATTCACTGTTTAACTGGAAAAACAAAACCCAAGACATGGCCTTAAAATGCCACTAGAATACAGTCTCTCATGTCATTCTGCAACACTAGGTACTATTGATCAATCAGGAGATGGTGTTTACCAACTCCCAATATTTTTTTTCAGATTTCTTAAACTCGGTGATTCAATAAGTGGTTCATGAATCGCCCAGAAGCCGTCCTGATTAAATAATAAAGAACCCATTACCGTTAAAATGGACGTGTTATGCCAGCTTCTGATGTTTTCCGAAGACGGCTTTGCAGGTAGTGTCCTTCCTATCTGCCTGCGGGACTCACTTATTTACTTATTTAGAAAATAGAAAAAGATGAACCTGGTATGAAGGCTTAACTTATCGACTATGGGCTAGTTTACCAGGCAGTGAAAAGCAGATAGCTGTAGCTTAGGACAGCTTTCCAGCCATTCCCGACCACTTCGGAGTAGTTCAGAGCAATTTCATATTATTTCTAAAAGATATGGGGGCTTTGTGAGTCATCTTTTACCCTATTTAAAGTCTGTCAAATTGCTTGAACTCTCAAGGAGCTGTAGCACAATTGCCATTTCAAGTTATATACAGACTCCATTTCATACAAGGGTGGGAGCTGATTAAATACACTGAGTGGCATCGTTATGACTGAAGGGGAACTAACAAGAAGGTTGAGAGAAGTGATGTACGATGGACAAGATGGCCAATGCACTCATATTTGCTGTCTAGAAATTGCTCTTGAAGCTTAACTTCACCCTTATAAATGGAAAACATCTTCTTAGGTGGAGCCTCCCCTCACCCTTCCAAAAATTGTAGTATCCAAGAAATAACCTGCCAGAACAAGTTTCTCCTTCAGTCTGTCTGACACACCTTGAGACTCTTGCTCTAAACATGAGTGTCTTTGACAAGTTGTCATTTTGTGTGGAGTGGGTATTGAGTCACCATTCACAGCACGAGACTTGTGTCTTTGAAGCCTCAAGTTAGTTGTATCCCAACATTCATGTTGTACAGTGAGTGACAGGCCAAAGAGGTTTGATTTTTAGATCCTTTTGCACTTACATTACAATGTTATTACATTGCTATGTTTGGTTCAAACATTGTTAGTTTGAGAAAAAATGATAAAGCTACTCATGAGAAGATAGTAGATAAAAATTTAACTTGATGTGAATGATATCAGCCTAGTTCATGCTTAATTCATATGTATCAGCATACCTTTGTGAAAAAACAGGCGGCATTAAGTTATACTTCTGTGCTGTTAAGGTACTGTAGGTGTGTACAACTTGGGTAGATGGACTTTCAGACTGGCTCACTGTATAGACTAAAGCTCCATTCTTTATAATCTGTTTTAGTAAGAATAAACTTTAAATCTCAATTAGTAATACATTCTCATGTGTTCTGGAAACAAAGCCAGGAGGACATATTTTATAACGATCTATAAATTTTAGTAGGAGACTGAAATTTGTCTCATCTTGTTTTCAAGGTTGACTTTGGGACTCTGTGAATAAGTACTCACTAACTTAGAAGTGGGGTACATAATATGACTTTCCCATCACAATGCAAAGAGTTTTAGAAATATAAATATATTTTGATTTACTATGAATTTTTCATAATCAATGAAGATGTATATTTTTAGACTGATATATATTTTACCTTGTTTTGGAAGGTTAAGTAAAAACACAGATTGTGAATTTAATGATTATTTATATTTATAATACATTAACTAGGGTTGGGATTTTTGTTGGGAAATATAAACTGCTGGAAAACTAATTATAGATTTAATTTTATGCATCTAGTTTTATGTTGGAAAAATATATTAAAAGTTATGGCCTCTTATAGATGAAGACTAATAGTTCTGTATATTTAGTTTATTAATGAGTAAAGTTTAAGTTTTTTAATGAAAAAAAATTTATGTGACCCTCAAGACACAAACCATTTATCTTAATAATTGTTGTTAATGAGAAAATTCCAGAAATGTCTATAGATTTGTCACTGCTTTTGTTATTTGATACTAGTATGGATCACACTAGGCTTGGCATAGTAAGACTTATTGCTTCTCAGTTAACTAAATTCTAGATTAAACTAGAACTTTCCTTGGCTTCTGTTTTGTTACAAGAACATTATAAAGCGTAAGACTATGTAACATTTTCATAAAAAGGAATTAGAAATACCAGATATAATGGTATATGAACATGTAAGTTATGTGACCCAATCTTAAATGGAGCACTTCAACTCCTTTTAAACAGGTGTTCTAAAATAAGCAGATGGGTAGTGAAGAAGAGCTGTTATTGAGAAGAGTACAGAGAGCTGGGCATGTAGCACACTCCTGTAAGTCCAGCACTCAGATAGCTGAGAGAGGCCACCTTGGTCTACATAAAGAGACTGTCACAAAAAACCAAACAGAATAAAAATAAATAAATTATTGTCAATTCATCTGAAGGATATGGGAGATGAGTAGGAGAAGAAGGACTGTCGTATAGAAAAGTGAATAAAAGCAACATATGGTGATGTATGAAGAAACTACAATGAAACCCATTAATTTGTATGATAACTTAAAAATAATATTAAAAATTATTCATGTAGAGTTTGGGAGATGGCTTAATGCAGTGTTTCTCAACCTAGGGGTGGCAACCACTGTGGGGTCGAATGACCCTTTCATAGGGGTCAATATCAGATATTCTATATATCCAATATTTTCATTATAATTAATAACAGTAGCAAGATTACAGTTATGAAGTAGGAATGAAAATAATTTTATGACTGGGGAGTCACCACAACATGAGGAAATGTAAAGGGTTGTAGCATTAGGAAGGTTGAGAACCACTGGCTTAGTGGATAAAGTGGTATGCAAGCATGAGTACCTAAGTTTGGATCTCAGAACCCATGCCAAAGGCCAGGTACAGTGGAATATACCTGTAGGCCCAAAGTGTGTTTTTTGAGGGGTGGGTTAGCTGATTCCTGGGGTTTGCTGGGCAGCCAGTCTAACTAAAACAGCTGGTCTAGGTTCAGTGACAGACTGTCTCAAAAATCAGATGGAGAAAATTGAGGAAGACATCCTGAAACTAACCTCTGGCTTCCACACAACTGCAGGGGTGAGTGCACCCTTACACACATTTTCACACATGCATATACCATAAGGCGTGGTTAGAGAGAGAAGTTACTAGTGTAAAATCAGAAATCAGACATTACCTCATGAACATTTAAAAATCAGAAGAGCAGTTACTCATAGGAAAAAATTTATTAGAATTGAGTGCTCAGAAATTCTTTGGTTAAACACACATATGAGGGACAGAGAGGGGAAGAGGGAGGGAGAAGTGAGAGAGAGAGACAGAGAGAGAGAGGGAGAGAAACTCTTCTGATAGAATCAAATCTGCATCCCACAGATCCGTGTTCTTTTCCTTCTGTGTCTATATCTGTACTATTTCAGAATGGTAGTTGATAGCTTAGAAGCATGAAAATACCTTGAAGTACTTTTCTTCTTAAGAGTCAGTTAATAATAATTATACTCAACTGGGTAGTAGTGGCGCATGCCTTGAATCCCAGCACTCGGGATTAAAGCAGAGGCAGGCAGATCTCTGTAAGTTTGAGGCCAGCCTGGTCTATAGAGAAAGTTCCAGGACAGTCAGGGTGGTTACACAGAGAAACCTTATCTCAAAAATCCAAATAGTAATAATAATAATAATAATAATAATAATAATAATAATAATGCTCTATAGACTTTACTTAATTGACAGTAACAGAAAAGACACCAGGAAAACAATAGACAAATTTTACTAATATACGCAACTAAACATTTGCAGTGCTTAACCCTAGTTAAGAATTAAAAGATGAAAATGGTTCCATTCCTCAAATACATTCATCTCTGCTTTGCCATGTTACAAGGTATGATCGTTAGGAGGACAGTGCTATATGTACACATAGTGAGAACATGTGGAATGGAGAAGCTTTTTAATCAGCTGCACAGATAGATACTTGCTGTACCTGAGGTCATTTGACTGATAAGCCTTGCTGATATTTACATATATAGCAACCACATTTCTAAAGACCTTTGTTGATATGGTGTTCCTAAACACAGGCTCATTTTAAAAATATACATATGGTTTTCTTTTTTATTTTATTTAATGGAGAGTTTTAATCTTCTGTAAAGTGTGCTGGACAAGGAGAACTGGTCTTGTGTAGCTATTTAATAATAAAAAAAGAAATAGGTGCTTCCAGAGACCTAAAATAAGAATACACTTTGGGGACCAACTCTTCGAAGAGTTTTAGTTTAGGTCCTAACCATGCCTGGCACTGTTGGCTCTGAAGGTCTTTTCAGTGCTTGTCTGATCTAATTTTTTTAAGAAAATAATGTGGTTAGAAGATCATTATATCTCAAAACAGGAACATTAAATGAAATAATTAGTTTTGCTTCTTCCTAAATTAAGCCAATTTTACCATCAGGAAAAAGTTACTTCCTCTGTGTATCTATCTTTAAATTCCCTTCTGAGGGTCACCTCTGAATTTTTTAGTTTAATTTTCTGTATTTCTGAAAGTCACTATATGCAGTATTTGTAATGAGTTCTGTCCTGGTGCCAGTTAGGTAATTATGGCCTACCCTTTTTTGTTATGCTGCTGATAAATATTTATAACCTAAAAGGTCTTGTATGTAAATTCTTCAGCATATAATTTTATTTTTTTCTTTTATTTGTAGTAGTATTTACTTATTTTTATTATATGCTCAATTCCTTTTATAAATATATATATATAGTTTTATTGTAAATGATGGAACTTATAATTTGGAAAGAAATTTAGAAGTTAATCCTCTAATTCAGTTATCCCAATAATATTCTATATTATCAAAATAGTCATTTTTTTACTATTGTACTCACTTTAAAATATTACCCCTTTGTCATTAACTTTAATATATTTTTGATATTACTAGTAGGATTTTACTTGACTAGGATTTTACACATCATAATATCAAAAGTGCTATTTTTAAAATTCGCCTAACAATAAATGTGCTTGCTGAGGTCCATGACAGTATCTCAGCTTGCAACAGGAAGGAAGCAAGTTTGGGAAGAACAAGCCTTGAGTGGTGCTGATGGACATGTCAAAGCCCATCTATGTCAGTGCAGTAGTACCACAGCATTTTCTTTAAAGATTAACAAAGAGGAGCGTAAGGCCGAGAAGGCCATCTTGTATCTCTTTGGTCTGAGCCACCTCAAGAATAGCACAGTTCAGGTTTTAAAGACGCTAATTGCTGCTGTGTAGATAATACATTTTATGTAACAAGATGCCTTTTACATTTTAACAAATAAAAAACTTGTCGGTGAATTGAAACTCATTGTTTTGTAGGAGTCTTTCTTCCTGTTTGTAAATGAAAATTCGTGCTGTCCTAAATAACAGTTGAGGAACTTCAACTTGTCAAGTTATTTTCCTTTGGCAAAGTGGATGGAAAAGATTTGGGGAAAAAGCAGAGGTCCTGGCACAATGGACAGGAATGCTGGAAAGAATTTTTAAGTGTTGGCATAGGAATTCTTTAAAAATTCGAACTCACATGTGAAGTGAAAGTAAAAAAGCATCTGTCCTATTTTATGCATACTGGATAAATAAAAATGAACAGTTATATTCAGCAAAGTCTAGAGCTCTTTAAAGTAAGGTATTCTGTCTAGCTTTTGGCAACCTTTATGTTATTTGTTCCACTGAATTAAAATATTATGTTTTAGTGAAGGCATACTTTGTAAAGCAGAAATTATGTAGAAAGGAGAACATTCCCTTTTCCTAGCTCTGGTGACCTCAGATGAAATATGAAATCTGTGAGAGACTAAACATTTCTAGTGTATGTGAGAGAGACCTTTGGCCCTTAGCCCCAGCTGCCATTCAGCCCACTAACTGGTGCCATGTCTTACTGTAGCATCTTTTGTTCCATCTAAGGGTATCAATTAAGTCTTTAAGATTGCAGCTATAATTATTTTTGTTTAATTTTCCACAATTCATGTTTTTAATTCTACTACCAGATGTGGTTATATTTTCAATGAAAACAAACAAGAAACTTAGAGTAATATGAAATTCTGTTTTGATTCCTTCAGAACTAGTTTAAACCAGTATTTTAAAGGCTAGCAGGACATTTTCAAATTGTTGTCTGAGATGCTTCCATTGTGTTTTGGTGCTGGAGGAAAAGAATTTGGAGCTCTCATTCAGGTGTCTGTAAAACTACTCTATTTTGCTATATGATTATTAGTACAATGTGTTGTTTTCATGCATCAAATTATTAAAACAAAGATCTCAACACATTGTTTCATAATTGTGACTGAAATAGTCTACAGAGTACCTAATTTCCTCTGATCCTTTATGTTGAACAGTTCAGGCCGTGGTACTTGCCTTGATAATGAGCCTCCCAAGCGTGACTTTCTTTATCCAGCTGTGGCCCCAGGTCAGGTGTATGATGCTGATGAGCAATGTCGTTTCCAGTATGGAGCAACATCCCGCCAATGCAAATACGGGGTAAGAGGTCTTAATCCTTATGTTTAGTCATTTATCTGTGTACTCTTATGACACATGTTCAAGTGGAATCATGATGAACTTAGTTTGCCTTTCGAGCATTATTAATTTACATAATGCCTTTACACTGATTTTTCTGAGATTGTTTATATAATATCTATTTCTAAATATTTGAATAATAACTAAATTAACATATTTCACAATTTTTTTGTTAATGAAGCAAATAGAATTTTAGTAACTTCACGTGCATTTATTTTTTAAATCTTCAGCTCATGATGCCGATTTTACTTTGTCTTTTAAAATATTTTAGTTTTAAGAGACTCCTCTATTGCCTTTTCCTGGCACTCTTGTAACTGTGCTAAAGGGCATCTTCACTGGCCTCTTGCCTTTATCTTAATTCAGTCTAGCTAGAACTGAGTCACCTCTATGGCTTCACCCACTGCCCACTTTCCAACACAACAACCGAGGAGGAACAAGGTGACTCCAGCCCATGGAATGAAAAAAGGGGAAATAGCTGTGGAAAAAACTGTGAGCATCATGACTTTCTCTTCATGTGTGCCTAAAACAAGTCACAGGGCCATATTAGAAGCAACTAAAACACTTTTAATTTCACAGATAATTTAGTCTCTAATATAGGAATGTGTTGAATGAAAAAAACGGATTCTAAAATGTCAATCTGTGTGCCAAAAAGTACTTAGGCTTAAAAACCAGATCTAAAGGCTTGGTTCTTACTGTGATACAGACAGTCTAAATTCTTAGAAAATGATAACAATACAAAGAATTAAGTTTTAAAATAGTATTATTAGACTACATATTCACTGTACTTCACCATTTACTCCTCTTGGACATGGAGCAATGGGAGGCATTAAAACACATCTCTTGGGTGACAAATATATTGTTATTCTTGGTAGACCTTGGTAGTACTTTCAAGATTATGTGTGATTATCTGGGTATGTAGACACATGTAAAACTTTGATTTTTCCTTTTTCTTTGTAAAGTCTTAGTTCTGAAAGGATCTAGTTTCTTTTGTTCCTAAATTCTCTTTTTTCCTAAAAGAAAGTCACCCAAGCATTAATCACAGTGACTACACATGTACTCAGTGATCAAATGAGATCAGAGATGTTTTACATGATCACTCATAGTGCATCCCATTTTTCTGTTCGCTAGTGAGACAGTCTACATTGTACTTTTTATTCTGGAAATTGTGTCTGGACTCCATCCGTAAGCTTCTATGGTAGATAATTTATATTATTATTATTATTAATTATTATTATTACATTTATAGGATTTATGAATACAATTTTTTCTTTGATGAACAAATTAATTTAAAAATTGATTTGATTCTTCTCACCTAGTCTAGAAGGCTCACTTATTCTAGGCAGATAGAAATGAGACAAGTTGTAATTACAAACTTCATTTTCTGCCTTTTGAATCTTTCTGTATAATGGTTATGTTGACTTCTGTATCAGAAATAAAATAAATTTAGAAAACTTTGTGAAGACATTAGCATTTGTAGAGATAATTTCTTATATTTTGTCGTGAACCCTTTCTACTTTGTTTTTCAATGAAATACTGGTTTTACTAGATACATACTCTATATGGAATTCTTATGCTCTTTTTATATTCTACTATACATTTCTAGTTAGGATTCTTGATCTCCGATAGATTCTTTAAAATCTCTCCCATCTCTTGAACGTTGGGCGCCAGATGTAGGATGAATTGCTAAACGGTCTTATTAATAAAAACCTGGAGCCAGATATTGGGGTGGAAACTGAGAGATCAGAGGAATAGGACAAGCCACAGCCAACTGCACCTCACCAACACCTCAGCCTCCAGAGAGACCTACTTCCTGTACCCATGCCTATATGCCTTTCTGTCCCTGCCCTCTTACTTCCTCTCTCCGCCCAGCTACATCACTTCTCTTTCTGCCCAGCTCTATCACTTCCTGTCTGTCTGTGCAGACCTCCAGATCTTTATTGTTAACTAGTGCTAGGATTAAAAGTTTGTGCCACCACACCTGGCTGTGTTCCCAGTGTGGCCTTGAACTCACAGAGATCTGGATGAATCTCTGCCTCCTGAATACTAGGATTAAGGGCGTGAGCTGCCACTCTCTGACCCCTATGTTTAGTATAGTGGCTGGCTTTGTCCTCTGATGCTCAGATAAGCTTTATTGGGGTGCACAAATAAAATATCACCACAGCTTCACACAATTATCATACCCAATTTACACTGGTTTTTATCGTATGTTTTCCTAACATTTATGACATTTCTAAATACTACTTTGGAAATCAATTGACTCTTTGAAGACTGAGTCCAGTCAGGCTAGCACGTTGTGCTTCAGGAGGTAGCTGAAGGGAAAGATGACCTGAGTATAAGGTACTAAGGTAGGCATTAAACACACTGATGTGAGACTAGGGAATAGTTGCCTTGAAATGATTCCTATTTTAAAAACTAGTTTCTAATGACTTCTGGAAAGATTTTAAACAGTTATAGAATGAACCATAACTGTTACAGTGATACCTTTCCCATCCCTTTTACTCTGTCCATTTTGTAGTGATTGAGAGCTTATTAATGCCCAGCTCCATAATTTCTTAGTGACTTCTTAGTGTATACGTTCAGTTATTGTTAATCACAGTTGGTTATTTTATTTGGAGCACAGTTTTCCACAGTTATCATTACCTATTATCTAATTTTGTTTTCAAATTATCCATAAATTCTAGCAGAATAGAAAAGAAAATATAATGGTTATAAATACAAAGAACAAAATATCATAGTGTAATATATATTAATATATTTGCATAATCTGGTAACCTATAAATGATATTCAGTGATACATAACTGATATATAGTACCTTTTTTTGAGATACTTCAGACTGCATTGATAAAATTTATAATGACTTTATAATAGTTTATAGATGAGGAAACTAAAATTACAGTGTGTGATTTATGCACTCTTAGATTAAAAACATGTAAAGATTTGAGTCTGTCACATCCGTTGCTTCTAGGTATAGTAATTGTGTTAATAAAATAAAGATTTTAGATGTGTTTTGTTGTAGAGAACACTTGCCTAGTTTTCATCAGGTAACGTCTCATTCCTGATTAGTAAACTTCTCAAAACTCTCCATCTTAGCCCTGTCTTTGGGAGAGAAGTAATCTCTAAGATTACTGTTTGGGGAAATACATTCTTGGATGTCTGAAATCCTAAATTGTGGAATGATGGAATTTTTACCACCACGACCACGACCACCTCCACCACCACCACCACCACCACCACCACCACCACCACCACCACCACCAGCACCTCTACCTCATGTAGCTCAGGCTGACCTTAAACTTGCTATGTAGTTGGGGATGACTTTGAACTCCTGAACCTTCTTCTTGCTCCTCTCAATTGCTGAGATTCTAGGCATATGATATCATACTCAGTTTATGTGGTGCTGGGGATCAAACTCAGGCCGCTGTGTAGGTCAAACAGGTGCTCTGCCAACTAAGCTACATCCTCAGTCTTATTTTCTGTTTTTAAAAAAAAGTTAGGGACTAGATAAATGATTGATTTGATGAGTAAAGGCATTTTACCACTAAGCCTGAGGACCTGGGTTTGATCTTGGAACCTGTATGGTAGAAGGAGAAAACTAACTCCTGCAAGTTGTCCTCTGGCCTCCACACCTGTGTGCGAAAGTTTGTGTATGTGTTTCTTTAAGATAAGCTGCTGCGTGTAAAGCTAGATCTTTACTATATTATCTCCAAATATCCCCCAACTCTGAGTCTAAGGATGATTTTTCGGTACTTCTTAGAAAAAGTTCATTGCAAATAAAACAACAGAACCGTTGTCTCTAGAAAGTGTTTGTATTTATTGATTTATTTACTTACTTACTTAGAGCATCAGGCTCATAAAGTTCTGTAGAACCTATTATACCACAACTCTTCCACTTCTCACTTGTCTTTCATTTTCAATATTTTTATTAGAAAATAATCATAAAAACTAAACTGGCCAAAAGCATATTGCAATAATAATAAGTTTAAACGTAGAAAGGAATTCACTTATAGGCTTATATGGTGTATGTGGGGAATCTTTATGGCTGTATTCCAAAAAGCATAGATTAGGGCTCTTTCAGATTTTGCTCCTTAGTTCTTGATTCTGTCACTTTAAATCATATCCAAACCACAGTTTTCAGATAACACTTAAGAATTTAATATAGGTTCATGATACCTAATATATAATCATCTATTAACTGTGAAGGGATGAGTGTTCATCTGCAGATAGTTTTAAGTCACACAAGTTTTATAGACATCATAGCTTTGTGTAATTTGTGGATACTTTTTTTTATTGTATGTGAATATTGTCATTGTTCATATAGGATGGAGCTACTGCATACATCTTCAGTAGTATGTGGTAAATTCTGTTCTTTTAATATAGAACTGAAAGATGTTCTACCAGTAGATAAGATATTCTCATCCACAAATGAAAACACATTATCTAGCACATGGTTTCATAAGAGACCATAATATTTTTTGGAATATAATATTTTTAACAAAATATTTTAAATTTAAAAAGTCTGTTCACCATTCACTATTATCTATAATGTCAAGCTGACCATCAGTAAATTTTATTCATTCATAGAAAACTTTTCAGTGAACAATAGCCTAATTGTTCTTGTAAACTTCAGGTAGCAAGAGCATATACAAGATTGCATATATATTTCATGTGCTGGGCACATAGTAGACATTCAAGAAGTGTTCCCATTTCTTCTGTGAGTATCTGTCATTTGTGGTTATGTTCCTGAGCAGCAGCTACACTAAGAGGAGAAGGTGAACCTTCTGTGATTTGAGAGCATGGGAAAATTTTGAGAGTCACATATTGACTCAATTTCACCTTTTACTCTAACTCAAGTGGAATTTCTCTTGAGATAGGACTTCTGTCTGATCATTCTGT